>JAKKZJ010000028.1:1064466-1077481 GCA_033441845.1 Pangasius mekongensis
CGTAGCATCACAGCCTTATTAATATTCAAACCCACTCGAATATCCGCATTAGCACAGAAGCCCGGGAGAGTGTACGCGCCGACTAAACACACTCCCAAATGTAAAAGCATTACACGCTGATTTAATAAGCAACTCCACACATTATTGCGCCGCATCGCTCAAAAATGGAATTGGCTTTTCAAAAACATTATTGTAATTACAAATCATTGAGTTCAAATGACAAACTATGAGTTTAATTAAAGGTAAAGCCTTCAATACGAACATCAGATAAGCTGAACGTGAGAAAAGAGAGCGATGAGAGAAAGGTGTACGTTACGAGAGAGCTGCCCGGTGGTGTAGAAGTGCTGCTGCTCTGCACGACACATTAATGGAGCTTTAATTGAATTTTTGGAGGAGAAAACGTGGTGGGAGACATAATGGGCCTGAAGAAACACTCTGTGCTGCTGGAACGACGGCTAATTTCTGAGACGCAGAGAAAGAAAGAACTGATAAAAAAAGCAAAAAAAAAAAAAAAATGCTAGGCGAAAACAACAGAAACAAAAAAGATTGATAGATAATTAATTAATTAATTAATTCCGGCTCTGACAGCTTCATCCTGTTCATGCAGTTCTTATTTTTGTTAGTATTTTCAAAAAAAAAAAGTTCATTCTATTGTCCAAAGTATAAACAAGTTGGTTTGTTTGTCTTGCAAGCTTCATATCTGACCGCTTGGCCACACCCACATGAAAAAAAAACCCCAAAACCCTCCCACTCATGCAACATTTTTTTATAGACAGAACCTTTAGAACCAGCTTTGAGGCCACTAATTAAAATAAGATGGCAGAATATGTTTGGATCTTCAAGCCGGCACATAGCTCAGGAACCCGGGTGAATGAGAACGTCATGAAGAGGTTCTTCACCTTGCTTACGGACTTCCTCCACAGCGGTGATGAGCTCCTCCTTCAGGTCCTGGCTGTCCTTGGCGATCTGCTCGCCCTTTTCCAGGAAGTTCTGCGTGGCCTGCTCTACGGACATGGCCAGGACGTGGGCCTTCTTAGAGCGTCCCTTCTTCTTACTGGACGGCCCTTTGTTGCTGGTGTTCACCAGAGTGGTCACCTGTGGGATGAGCCGAGATTGCAGGTTAAAACTAGCCAGATTAGACAATTTAGGCAACTTAGCGATATCAAACAAATTCCGTTACCATATGCGTTGCATTAAAAACAACACAGTCACAAACGGACTACGTATTAGTTTTACTTTTCACGCCCCGTCTCTTTTAGACAGGCTGCTTTTCCACACTTTGCGTAGCAATGCTGAGTGGCAGGGATGCAAATCTCAGAAGATTAGCCTGTACAGTTTCTCTTGCTAACGACAGCTCCGCGTGGAAAGGCCTGGTGTGATTTCTGTATCAGCTGTGTTGCTACAGTATTTAATCACGGAGTAACAGGTCTAGCGAAACCGCGAAGGTCTTGGCAAGCTCTTTACGGTTGGCGTAATAAAACCGCATCGTGTTCCCAAACGTCCCAAACGTGCTGGTTTGACTTCTCGCTGCGAATGTTAATGAATGTAAACACGACGTCCAGAAGCGGTGTAGCGCTACGATTCAGCACAATTAAAAAAAATAATAATTGGATAAAAAGCTTAAAAGCCGGTTGAGAACTCTGTTTTTAATTATCCATCCTTACGTTTCTTGCATCGATGCAAAATCTTTCAAGAAAGCATCGTACAAATGATTATCTCCACCAACCGCTACTCTGTGTACAGTACCTTCTGATTTCCGATTACACTGAGACGGTTTCTCCTGGAAATTGATCATGCTGCATCGTAAAAACACATTACGACTTCTGCTTTGCGTCTTCTTTAAAGTTCCCTCAGCGGCTTTCATTAGCGTTAGCTCTGTTAGCTAGCTGACATGCACTGAAGTAGCAGTGAAGATTCTGGACATTTGGAAAAAAAGCCAGTGGTTTACATTTCTTCTCAGAAGTCCTGCAAGTTAGCTAATGTTAGCAAAATTAAAACAGTGACTTATGATTTCCTTTTCACGCTGAGGTCATTAACTTTTATTAAAATGCTGCCAGGTTGCATCAATTTAGCTAGCTTTTGAATGTTAGCGCTGAAGTATATTAACATATAGCAGATGGATGCGAGTTCTCAGAAATCATATCAGGATCGATCATGTTAGCTAGCTGGCTAAGAAAAATATGAAAAAAGACATGCTACGTAACAAATGTAATGATTTTGTAATGAATTAAATCTTTACTGAGGAAACATAAACGTGGGAGAGCAGGTGAAGTCAGGAGAGCGTCCGATGAGAGCGCTAGTGCTGTAACTCTATTTATTTACTGCGTGGAAACAGTAGATACGAGCGTTTATGGTGTTACGTCAGTCTAAACTGAAATGCTAACCAGAAAGAAAGAAGAAAGTTCCAAATACATAATTATGTCTATTTTTTTCTTTCTCTTTTTAAGGTTAAATAAGACACAGGGGAAACTGGGAGAGCTCTATTATCGTTTTTCCCAATTTTTTTCGTTCAGTCTCGGTACATTAAGAGGTAAAAATCCCATTTCGCTAAATTGTCTATTCTTCCAGCCAATTATAAAAGAAATGAAAAAAAAAAAAAAAACAAGACCAGGGGGTATGTGCTGAGTGCAGGCTAATTAACGACTGCACACTGCTTATCCAAAATGTCCTTTTTTTTTTTAACATTATCTCCTTAAACATCATTTTTAAATATATTTTCTAGTCAATATATTTTTTAATTGCTGTTGCATTTTAAATAATGTATATTTCTATTTTGTATATATATATATATTTAAGTTTGCTGCAGTTTATATATAAAAATATAATATTTCTATGTTCTAATTTTGCTGTTGTTTTATTCTATCATTTTTTAAAACTGCTGCTGTTTTGCTGTTCACTATTATATAATATATTTTTTAAATGCGCTGCTTTTTTAATAAAAGTTTTCAGTATATAATTTACATGGATTTTTATTATTATTATTATTATTATTATCTATATTTTATCATATTTTTTCTGCCATTTTTTATTAATCAGTGAGTTACACTCCTGGGCAAATCATGATAATGATTAAAAAGTTTGATGTAAAATTCAAACTAACGTGTCTGAGTGTACAAAATCGTCCAAAAATATCTTCTGGGACGTTTTTTTGTTTTTTTTTCTTAAAACATTAGTGATTATTTGGTTATGTGCCGAAACCTGATGCAGCAAATCAAGAGCCACGAGGCTTAAACATTTACAGAAATCGAAGGGAAAACTCTGGACTAACTTCCTTTATCTGTCTGTTTCATTCCTGCTCATTTCCTGACCAATGATTTGTTGTTAAGATCATTAAAAGACTAATATTTTGCCATTATAAATTCAGGCCTTTCTGACCAATCAGATTCCAGAAATCAGCCGCGCTGTGGTTTGGTGTTTTGGTTCTCAGACTCATTTCATACAGGACGGGACATGACGCTCTGTAAACTGTGTAAAGGTTAAACTTTCTCGACCTTTCCGCTCAATCTATACGCAATCGAACAAACCTGCACCCCATGAACGCAGAGATGGAATGACAGCATTCAGAATTCCTCAACTCGTAAGTCATTCAGCTTACTGTGATGAGACGACGTGTGAAAATCTGATTTCACAACACGCTTAAAGAGAGCGAGGGACAAACAGGAGACGGAGCACGCATCTCCCGGCTGAAAGACATTCAATTTCATGCCCTTTAAACTAAATCCTTTTTTTTTTCTCTTTTACAGTGGCTTTGCTGCCGTTTCATCTCTCGCTGTCAGTCAGTCCATCGCTGCTTCTGCACAATCCTGACACGGCAAATCCCAGCAGCACTGAAATGCTTATAAAGCAGGTGAGGTGTGACATGATGGCAGACTTTACAGTCAAATCAGTCCTGATTTTAGCGCTAAATGAAGCAAATTGTCCATTTAGAGAACCATAACGACGTGACGATGTCTGAAATCATGACACGTGGCCAGAACTGAGGCAGGCTAAAAGTAAAGAATACAACACTTCCACGGTGTCATGCTGTAACAGTGAAATAATCAACAACTCGACGTCAGCTAGTCCTGGTCTTGGACTTGACAACGGCGGTACTGACTACAGCCTTAATTAATAATAATAATGCATTTCTTCTGTCACTCGCTGTAGTCCGTTAATAGTAAATTTTGGTTGCTAAGCAACACAGTGGGCAAAGATGAGCATATTCTTAACAACAGATGCATGATTAGGAATATTGTTTGTATTAATCTGGACATTTCCAGTGATGGTACATGACTTCAAGGCTGGCTTCATTTTTAAAATAATCTCCCTATCATTCATTCCTCAATTCTGTCCATCTCTTCACACGATCCGTCCCACTGAGTTTCACTGAGCAAATCGACTAAAACTGACCTGAATAGTCTCCATGTTGTGCTGCGACTAACAGTGTAAAGGCTTGAGCAGCCTTAGAAATGCGCACACATCACTTCCCCTTTAAGGATTTTGGGAAAGACTGTTTTCCCAGAGTATTCCCTTCTCCTTAATCTTCTCAGACGGTGCCAGGTTCTCAGACAGCCGATGCCAGATTGCCGTCTGTATCATGCTGTGGGAAAGAGCCGGCGTCTGAGGAGGAGAAGGATTCGCTGGCTGGCCGCTGTGCCGCTGTCCAAACAGTCAAAACCAGCACTGATCAAAGTTCCTCCTGATGCAGGAGGAATGCGGAGGAAAACAGTGTGGGTTCAAGATGCTCCAAAAAAAATACAAGAATATGATGAAATGAGGAAAAAGAGGGAGGGAAGGATGGATGGAGGGAGGGAGGGAGGGAGGGAGGGAGGGAGGGAAGGAGAGCGTCCTTGTACAGCCACTCCATTCCTCGGCTCTACTGAAGGAGCGGCTACGCTATAACGGGATTGTACGACAACAGACAAGAATCCTAATGCGAAACGCCTCCATCTATTTCGTGCAGGAAAAAATTCAAGAGCATTAAAAAAAAAAAAAAAAAGTAAAACGAAAACACAAGCGCAGAATCGGAGGCAAAACACACAAGACAAATGCAAAGCACTTGCTAAAGGTCAATGGAGTGTGTTTATCAGCGGCTAGTCTGAGTGAAAATCGAGTCATACATCTACTATAGCATCTCTGTGTCTGTGTGTGTGTGTGTGTGTGTGTGTGTGTGTGTGTGTGTGTGTGTGTGTGTGTGTGTGTGAGATCTCATTCATCATTTCCATCGACAGAATGTTTCCAGAAGCCGCCTGAAATGGAGATACTGAGCTATAAACATACATCAACTATTGGACAGCTGGTAAAATATACAGCTTATATAACTTAACAAACAAACAAACAAACAAACAAACAAACAGATAAACAGATAAATAAATGGAGGAAAATCTGCAGCAAAGATTATCTTGTGCATTTACTTGTGCTTCAGACACTGTGGTTTCATTACTGTTTCTGTTCTTCTTTTATAGTTCTTTTGTTGTTTCTTTTTATTAGTATTCTATTTATTGATTTGTTTGTTTGTTCATACACATTTCACACGTTAGACTATTTTCAGCTCTACAGAAAGCTAGTTTTTCATTTCAGAGTTCTCTTGAGTTGCTTCTGGATTCTGTAGAACCTTTATTTTAGAGTTCTCCAGAGCTCTTACTCTCAAGAGCCTCCTCTCGAGTTCTCACTTTAGATTTCTCACTTCTGAGTTTTCTCCGTTCAGTTCTCCAGAACTTTCTTTTCAGTTTTTACTCCCAGATTTAACATTCCAGAGTTCTCCATCCAGAGCTCTACCACCAAAGATCTCAGACCAGCACTGGCTCATGTCTCGGTCTCATTTCAGAGGTTTCTCACTTCAGAGTCCACACGTCAGACTTCTAACTGTAATTCAGTAGCGTCTCAGAGTTTTCAGAGTGTTTACACCAGACGTCTTAGCTGAGAGTTGGTGCAGATTTCCCCTTTTAGTGCTCTCCAGGGTTTTACATCCAAAGTTCTCACTTCAGAGTTCTCAGAAAATGAGCCTTTAGGCCATTTCAGAGTCATCCAGAGTTCTCCTTTCGGACTTCTCCATAATTCATACTTCAGACTCCTACACAACTGTGCAAAAGTCTTAGACACACTACTTTTACTACAAATTTTGTTATAAATGTTTGGGTTCTCTATGAGTTCTCTATGAGTTCTGTCTATGAGTTCTCTCTATGGGTTCTCTCTGTGGGTTCTCTCTGAGTTCTCTCTATGGGTTCTCTCTGAGTTCTCTCTCTGAGTTCTCTATGAGTTCTGTCTATGAGTTCTCTCTATGGGTTCTCTCTGTGGGTTCTCTCTGAGTTCTCTCTCTGTGAGTTCTCTCTATGGGTTCGCTCTGAGTTCTCTCTATGGGTTCGCTCTGAGTTCTCTCTCTGTGAGTTCTCTCTATGGGTTCGCTCTGAGTTCTCTCTCTGAGTTCTCTCCGAGTTCTCTCTATGAGTTCTCTATGAGTTCTGTCTATGAGTTCTCTCTGTGAGTTCTCTATGGGTTCGCTCTGAGTTCTCTCTCCGAGTTCTCTCCGAGTTCTCTCTATGAGTTCTGTCTATGAGTTCTCTCTGTGAGTTCTCTCTATGGGTTCTCTCTGTGGGTTCTCTCTGAGTTCTCTATGAATTCTCTCTAAGTAGACCATTGCCATGCTGATTTCGAAAAGAACCGTGTCACAGGTTTTGTGACAGCATGAGAGTGGATTTGTCATTTACTTCCTAAACAGATACTCCTGTCATTATGAAAGGATTTAGACAGCAAAAATAACAAGAACTTTCTCAAAGCCCAAATATTTATTCCCGTTTTCAGTCACAAAGTCATAAATAGAAATTAAGCAGCTAGACACCACACCGTCTGTTGTACAAATTTTAATCTGCTCGTGATGTGACTTTGTAAACCACCAAACTGCAGCCACTGTGAGATGGTACTTCTCTGGATGAGCGATTGTACAATGTCACGTTTAATTAAATGTCACGTTAAATGTTACTGTTGATGCTAATTGCCAGAATCTTTAGACCAGTGTGAAAAATGAATGTGAATTTGCTAAGTGACCTTAAAATCCAAATGTACTCTGTTCATTCCTGAGGCCACTGTAAACAACACTAGGCACTTAACCTTTCCTTCTGGACTGTGAAGAGCTGCATCTGCACCTCATCACAGCGCAATAACACAATAAATGGTGACTTGTGTAATGAAATCTGCGCAGTGGCGAGTGAAGCGTCCAGTCACAGGAGGTAATGCTGCCGGTCCTGCAACGCTACAATGTCCCAGTGGCGGTTTCTTGGGGTAGAGTCTGTGACGATGCTGGCTGTGTCACATTTTGCAGCATTAAAGTTAGCCATGGGCAAAATGATAGCATTTATGGTTCAATCTCTCGTGTACTTTAACACTAAATATGGCTTCTAATAAAACAAGGCTAATAATAGTAATCAATAAGCAATGATCAGTGGATCATATGTAATCTCAGTTCTAATGTAGGAGGTACCTGCAAATCAATAATGGATGGATGGAGGATGGTTGGATAAGTGAGTGGGTCAATCAGTGGATGGAAGAAGGGGTGAGTAAGTGGGTGGATCAGTGGATGAATGAATGGATGCATTGTGAGTGAGTGAGTGAGTGGATGGATGGATGGATGGATGGATGAGTGAGTGATTGGGTGGGTATAGATTGATAAATGGGTTGATAGATAACGGATAGATAAATAGATGTGTGAGCGTTTGGATCAGTGTATGGATGGATGAATGGGTGGATGAGTGTGAGTGAATGGATGGATGGATTCATTGAAGGGTGGATGAGTGGGTGACTCGTGGATGAATAGACGGTTGGATATATGGGTGAGTGAATGGATGGAAAGTTGGCTGATTTGATGAATAGATATATGGATGTGTAGAGAGATGAGTTAATGAATGGATAGGTGGGTATTTGGGAGGGAGGGTGGATGGACAGGGCATGGATGGATGGATGGACAGATGGATGGATGAGTGGTTGGATGGGAGGTTGGATGGATTTGTGATTTGTAATTTTCAATCACTGCTGCCATTTGAGTACATGAATACTCAGCCCTAACAGATATACAGGTAAAGAGAGAGAGAGAGAGAGAGAGAGAGATGAGGAAAGAGAGATCCATTATTATCTTGTCAGTAAGACCTCATCATTGTGTCTCTGCCTCACTGGTCCTGGCTTGATAATCCCTTCTATATGGAGTGGAAATAACATTTTTCTGCATACCCCAGACACCCATAAAAGTCCATCTTGATTGAAAAGCCGGCGCAGCCTGAGCACAGAACAGAGTCTGCTAAAACGACACATCCACCCCCATCTGCACACCACCCTCGAGTAAAGATCATCCGTTTCCTTATAATAGCATAAAATGTGTTCATAAAATCACAATATTTAAATGGGGAAAGTTCCTGGTATTCAGAATTGGATTATGCACACGCGTAAAAGGTCAATTTTCTGGTCTTCTTCATTTGGATTTTGCAGAATACTGGCATGTAGTCCACTGCTCTGAGGTTGCCAAATATTTTAGTTTTCTATCAAGGTGGGAGAGTCCAGACCACGCTTTTACAAGCCTTCTAAAATTCAGGGATAGAAAATGTGGACTGAAGAAGATGATCACCCTTTATTCTTTAAGAGTACCGAGTTATGATACGTCCCTTCATCAAATGGAGCAATGGAGAAAGCAATAAGGTGAAACCTAAGCAGGTGGAGCATCTCAGTACCGTGCCTGACAGTCTCAAGCCATCCACCCACTCCAAGCTGCATCAAAGAAAAAAAAAATATCTTCAGCGAGGATTCCAGCAAATCCCGTTTTCTCAGAAATGAGGCAGCAAGTGAGCATGCAAAGGTTTGAGATTAGACAACTCTGGAGGCATGAAAGTCAGGAGAAACTGCAGCTCTGACATCTTTGTCCTTGCTTATTCACACCCACGTTTCTTATTACAGCGTTTGGAGAAGGTGGACGTTGTCTAAGTTCTTAGGCATCAAAAACGCCAAAAGAGAGCGGTCTACTTACGTCAATCCGTGAACATGAAAGCATGACAGGCGCTGTCAAGGCGCCTCAGATGCTTCTCACTGTCGTCTTCCTGCCAGGCTTTCATGTTCAGGGATTCTCTCTCTCTCTCTCTCTCTCTCTCTCTCTCTCTCTCTCTAAACTGATCTCTCCGATACTCTTTTTGATCACTTCCAGCCACATACATGATTAATTAATTCATAACTCATAATTCATAATCTCTGTCCTGAAATGATCTCAGGTCACTAAAAAACACTCAGCAGGACATCGTCATCATTCTTTTGTAAAACATGATTAAAAAAAAAGCCTAAAAACGGAACGGTCCCAGGACAGAACGCTGAGGAACAATGTGCTCTTGAGTTCTGGATTTTGATTGGTCAGAAGGTGTTGATTTATTATTATTATTATTATTATTATTATTATTATTATTACTAATTGTTGGCAAACTGCTGTGGTATAAGACGAATGAAACACTTGACGCAGGATGTGCTGCTTTATTATAAATTAAAAACACCACACACATTTTTTGCTTCATGTCATCTGTTGGCGCTTGCACACATATCACACACCGTATAAATTTTAAATCTTCCCACTCAAGCTCGAGTCTCTTCCTCCCCAGAAGAGAGGATAAACAACATGAGTGAGGATTAGCTTAGCTTAACGCTGCCACTTTAATTAAAATCGGCGGTGTGACGAGCTAAAAGTGATGATCGCTAGCGGAGGAGAGGAGAGAATCCAGTGTCCTTAACGTCGCAGATTAGCATCGTGGCACCGGCACTAAACAAACATGCTAACCTGGTAACCAGACATGACAACACTGGGCTTTAGCAATGTTCCTGTATCACTGCGGTGTGTGAGCTTTCTGAAAACCTGCCTTATCACTTATCTCCTACAGAAACAATTCCTGCTCTTACTCTAACTGTTACATGACCAGCCGACTGACTCCTTATGCAAATATTTAATATTTCACATGCACAGTTTAAAGGCAGCGCTCTCAGAAACCTTCGGAACGTCAGTATGTAATGAATGCATGCTGTTATTACTAATGATATGATACACCTTTATTCGTATGTTAATTATTATAACTATATTGCAATTAATAACCATATACGGTTATGTTAATCGGCCTGAGCCTATAATGTTAGTAATGGACATATAATGTCCATAATGTTATGATAACGAGCGTTTAATCTCATTAATGTTATAATGTTTTGTTAATGAGTGTTTAATGGTACGTTAATGAGCCTGTAAGTTTATTCAGAGCTTTCAGTAATATTCCTGAGTCTATAATGTTATGCTAATGAGCCGATAATAATAATAATAATAATAATATGTTAATGAATCTATTATATTAGTCATAACGAGCCGATATTGTTATTAATGGCCATATAATGTTATGATAATGAGCATTTAATGTCATTCATGGAGCTATAATGTTTTGTTAAGGAGCCTATACTGTTATTAATCAGTCTTTAACGAGGTTAATCAGCATGTGATATGTTAATGAGCCTTTAATGTTATGCTAATAAACCTAGAGTTAGTGGACTTTAGCGGCAGCTAATGTGTATTACATGTTTATTTCAGAGAAATCGTGACATTTCTGCCGATTTTTGCTACTTTCCTGGCGATTTTTAAATATTTTCAAAAACGTTTTACTATACATGCTCACTATTCATTCAGCCACAGGAAAGCCACAGACTCCGATTTAAGAGCATTTAGAAAAATTAAATAGCGCAAATAAAAATATATCTTATACATTTTAACATGAATTTTTTCAGTTTACAGAAGGAAAAAAAAACATCTCCATATTAATGGCTCTGTTTTAAAAGTAAAGGCTCTGTACTCTACCAAATGGTGCTACCAAAACAAAAAAAGTGGGAAGATAAATGGACTTAAATAGGTCAGTCTTGTCTGCTTGTCTTGTCGAGGCTTGTGTTTGTCACTTCACGTTAGCCGAGACGGGCGTGTGGGGCTCAGAGTTGGGGCTTTCTCTCTTTTTTTTCCCCCCACTACAGAGGAAGAAAGCCAAGGTTAAAGCGGCGGAGCTTTCATGCCACGAGCAGAAGATCAAACTCAGCAGGAAGGGTGAGGATGTGAGATGAAGGTTAGCTCATGAACAGCTGGAGCTTGAATACGACAGAAAAAAGTCTCCCCGTTGGCGCTTTGCTCTGCGTCCTTCAGAGCACTGAATGACGCTAGAAATAATACATGAGGCGATACTCATCCAAAACGACTCACAGGACATATTTGGCTTTTACAGTTTTTACTTTGCTTGAGTTAATCATGAGGCGATAAACATGAGAGAAATTTCAAAGAAAAGCATATCAGTACAGATTCAGAGTTGAGTGCAAAAGTTTGTACACCCTCAGGACATCATCAAGAATTGACAGAACGAGATATTTAGCGTGTCGAGTTTCACAGGCCGGAAATAGATCGAGAGGATCATGGCGACACTTCTTTTCTAAATATTTCTCAGCTTTTGGATTGTTTTCTTGTTTCAGGAAACTAACATTTCATTCTGTAACATTGTGCAAATTTTGCAAAGATAAAATATAAAACATTTAAACATATGCATATTTTCCATGGAAGGGTGCGCAAACCTTTGCACCACTTGACTGTCTGTGAGCCCCGTATTATTTGTGAAGCTAATTTATCATGTACTGTATACACACACACACACACACACACACACACACACAGCCAAGAACCAGAGAGAGATTAGTGAGATGATGATGATGACGATGATGATGATGATGATGTCATTTATGCGCAAAACTCAAGTGAAAATTCCAGAAAAAAATTTAAAAAACAGGCGAGGGACGGGCGATGAGCTGCACCATGAGGACTTCAGGTTTATTATTCATGAGCTGGAATACTTAAAGAGGCAACGCTGTAGTGCTCAAGGGTGCAGAGAAGAGCTGTCGAGTCAGTCGCAATGAAACGAGAACTATGCTTTCAGTAAAAAGAAAAAAAAAAAAAAAATCTGATGCCAAATTTTAAAAAAAAAGTCATGTCAAGTCATACGCTAAAACGGAGAGAAATATCAGGATAGCGGAGGATAAAAAGTATAACTGCTGGTAAAGAGAGCTCACAATTCGAGTGTTTTAGGAAAGGAAAAATAAAAGCATTAAAGCTGAACTTTAAAATGGTGTTTGTGGAGAAAACGAAACTGTGAATTCCACCAAGTTCTGCTTTCTTTCACAGGGTGATTACATTAAAATGCACTCAGATCTTCAGGCTCGGCGTTTCCGCTCGCCGCGAGCCGGGATCCTCGGCGCTGAGTTGCAGATCATAAATCGGGATTGGTCTGCGAGAACGGTACTTCAAAGCAAAGGCGAAAAGTCGCAGGAAAGCACCAAGACGTCGTGAGCAGGACGGAGCAGACGGTGGACTTGTGACCTTGGACGACCTCAGGTGATCTGATCATCTGGAGATCTCAACCACAGGGGCAAGGTCTGGTGTGAAAGACAAAACTGCGATACTTCAGGAATAAAAGCCTTTGTGTCATGTTGTTACAGGAAAAACTACATCACTTGCCATCACCAAGGCTCGCAAACTCTCTCATTCCCTCACCGTCCTCTCTTTTTTTTCTCTCTCTTCGTGTAAAGACAAAAAAAAAACAACACAAAAAAGCATTAAACCTCTGACTGTTCCTTAGCACTGACACTGGAGACTCCTTCCTACCGAATCATATTCACCACGTCAATGATTACACTTTCTTCTGTGCTAAGTAGCAGTCTGTTTTTAATGCGTTTATTATTAGCTTTAGAGTATGTGCGTAGCTATCAGGATTAGCCAGTCTGTATCATCAGCGTTCTTATCATGGCGGCTAGGATTTGAGAGACGATTGTTAGCACTGTTGTTAGTTAGCCTTGTAGCTAACTCAGCTTATGTTTATGCACGTTCCTTGGTTCCTTGGTTCATTAGCATCAGGACCTACAATCAGCTTTTCTTTTGTGAATCCTTGTTACGCTGTGACAAGAAGCTTAAATCACACACTTTAAGTAAATGAACTGAAAAACTTTCCTGCTA
>JAKKZJ010000028.1:1107797-1119490 GCA_033441845.1 Pangasius mekongensis
CTAATGATGAGTTAAGGCATGTACTAATCACCGACTGATGAAGAGCTAACCTTAACTACGGCGTGAGTCTTATGAATTCGCGCGTTAATAACAACCGCCTTAAGTACACGTTTGTTCGATACAATTTGAAATCGTGCACATTTAGTTCATATTCTTTATTTATAGAATGTTTGATTTAGTTTACACCTTACAGCTTAGGGGTCTATCATCACACCACCACATTGTCGATTATTTTCCTTTAACATCATGCTTCTTAAACTTTGGTGATGGTTAACTATTCTAGCTTTCTAAAGAGGGATCTGCTTGGGCCTTATTCTAAAAGCTAAATCGTTTGTTGTAGCATCCGGCATTGAGCTTTTACTTGTTCTCTCTCTCAGAGGAAAAACAAAAGAACCCTTAAAAGTGTAGCTGTGATGTAGCTCTGAGTTCCTTGGTGTGTAGACCGGATGAAAGTGCTAAGCAGGCTGAAAAATATTAGCCTAAACGGAGAAGGAATTCACTCTGTGTAAAAAAAAAAAAAAATGACAAGATTGTCACCGATTGGCTGCGTGAGTCTACAGTCTGGGCTAGAAAGAAATCAGCCCCAGCCTCACTTCTCACTTTTTCCTAACACTTTGTGTGTTTGTTTTATGATCGTTTTATGTTGTTGTTTTATGGTGTTTTGCACCAAGATAATCCACCTTAAGATATTTTTTTTTATTTTTGAAAGAATGTGAGGATCCATCCTTACCTAAACCCAAGGATGTCCGTCTTTGCATGAGTGAGTGTTGTGAAATGAAATTGTGCAAAACACACAGTTCTCTGCAACGGGCTAGCTGCCACATCTCATTTCTCTGTGCAGAACACACATCTGTCCACTCCGACAGTGAAGATACACCATCCTGCTGACTCTCCCTCTCTCTCTCTCTCTCTCTCTCTCTCTCTCTCTCTCTCTCGCACACACTCTTCCATGTGCCATATGCTACACTTAACCTTTGTGTTGCCGCATACATGAATAACAATGATCATGTCCTCGCATTTTTTTATTTATTTATTTTTTCTGAATTGCGTTATTGTACTGTATGGGCTCATTTCTGAGCAGCACTGTGCTTGCTAAGCCAAGACAAGAAACGTTTACACAAGCAAGTGCATTTCTACCTGTGCAACTCCAGACCTGTCAAACCCCAAAGAAGAATCCTTCAGTGGAGCAAAAAAAAAAAAAAAAAAAAAACTCAGTACAGTTTCAATATACTACTTTCCCAAATTGCTTGTCTAAGCTAGAATCTGTAGTGTGTGTATATTTACGGGGATTTACAGCAACCACCAGGCACTTAGGGGGGAAAAATGCTTCCACTCGTCTGTTTTAGTTAAGAAAAGTGTACTTGCTTTTGTCATGATAGCGCCAAAGGGACACTGTACTACATTACCCATCAGCCCCAGCATGTCACATGACCATGTCACATGTCATACTGATCACTCACACCTGTTCTGTGTTAGTGCTAATCAGCACCCCTATGTAAGTTCTGGTTTCTGTGTGTTCAAACTTTTGTCGTTGTCGTGTGCCACAGCCTTGCTCATAGTCTGCCTGTTTTTGCTTTTGTCTACATTTAGGGTTCTTGTTTTCACAGTTTGGTTGGTTGTGTTGCACTTTATACAGTAAAATCTGCACTTGCATCCAATGCCTCTACAAAACGGTGACAGAAAGCTTGAACTCAGGGTTTGGGTGTGTGTGGTTTGAAACGGATGCGTGTGATAGCTTAAGTGGTAGCTTAGTGGTTAAGATGTTGGACTACTGATCAGAAGGTCATGAGTTCAATCCCAGGCACTGCCAAGCTGCCACTGCCGGGCCCTTGAGCAAGGCCCTCAACCCTCAACTGCTCAGTTGTATGAATGAGATAATTGTAAGTCGCTCTGGATAGGGGCGTCTGCCAAATGCCATAAATGTAAATGATCAAAAGTCTAGTGATTGGGAGTGGGTTAGCGGACATTGATTCTGGGATGTGTAGTCCAGAGCGGCCATATTTGTAGGCCGTGGTGTGTTCTGGGAAGTGAAGTTCATGGTATGCATGGACTTCACAGCTGGAAAGTAGACCATTCTTCCTATTCTAGGAAAAACATGTTACATACTAAAATGAATTAGCAAGAGTGCATGAAAACCTTTCTAGTGTCGACATATTATCTAAAACATACTAGCGGCAGCTTTGATCCCCCCCAAGCACATGGTGTTTACCGTAAAACCCTGTATATACTCGCACTCTAGTTTCTATTATGACAGGCTTGAACATGCTGTATAAACACAGCTACCAGTGGTTTTAATCACTTTCTAATTATCATTACCATTAAACCTAATAAAAATAGTTAGCTGATGTTAGCTATAGACGTGTCTCATGTTAGCTAAGTCGAACACACTTTGATAGATTTGATTTTACAAGCATTCTCCTTCTACCGAGATGAGATGAGCTTAATGATATGAGACTGGCGGGTGAGGGGGCGGGGCTTCCAGGGGGTCAGTTAATATTGACTTCAAAACACCTATGTAACTGTTCATCGTTATTTTCTCCTTAATTTGCATTGCCGGTCAGGTGTTTAGCATTTAGCAATCTTGATACTTGGTGCACTCTTACAAGAAAAGGATTCTTCAAGAGTTGTTTAAGATGCTTGTGCCTCACTTGTCTACAGCTTTAGATAAAGAACTTGTTAAATGAAGAAATACATGTACCGTAAATGTATTTATAGGACACTTAAAACACTGTTGAAGTGTCTCTCCTTTCAGAGGTGATTTTCAGAAATTCATTATCTTACGACTGCATTTGGAAAGTATTAATGAAAGAATAATGTTCAGTGAGAAAGGAACACTGCACTGGATAAGACATTGGAAGAAAAGCAGCTCACACGGAGTACTGGGCAACTTCTGTCAAGATGATTTGAAGAGTAACCCAGATCACCAAGACCCAGGAACATTCACATGGATCTGAAAATGAATGGACTAATAATTGGAAATGACTGTAGGTTAAAATGAAGGCCGGAGGTTATTAAAGAACATTGAATACAAGACGCCGAAGAGTTAAAAACCAGGCAAAAATATCAAAGAGCCTAAAGTGAAGCAGAGCCGAAATAGAGAGACCAAGAGACAAACTCAAGAGTAAAACACTCCAAAAAAACCCACCAATGAACAGAAAATAATTAATAATTAACAACACGAGTGATACAAACAATATGACTTCAAAATATACACAATATAAGCAAGTTAACATCATCATTAGATAAGCTAAATGCAGCCCTGCACTAATATCCACTGGCTAATTAGTTAGCTAAAATTACAATTAACATCTCCCCTCCTGCATTAGCCAAGCAACCAGAGGCCCTGTTCATTAGCAAGATGGATACTTGACCAAGGAGTTTCTTTCTTTGTTGGGAATGTATGATGTAAATGCTATAGTCAGAAGAAAAAAAAAAAACCACACAGACCACCTTGATGTCCACCAGTGCTCCTTGGACAATGTTTTGTGGACAGACATTGAATTTTATTTTTTATCTTTTACAAAATACCACCCAAACACCATAACTGTGTCCCAGCTGAGAAGCATGGTGGTGGTAGCATCATGATCTGGAGCTGCTTCAGGGCCCGGACAGATTGTACCCATTGAGGACCAATAGATTCAAATTGTATCTGAATATCGTACAGGAGAACGTCAGAGAAGTTGTCATTCACCTAAAGTTTGCTAGATGATGGAACAAGGACAGTGAATTAAAACACGACATCAGAATCCAGACTCCGTAATATTCGTATAAAAAAAATACAAAGAATATTTCATCTTCATAAATATTTAATTTAAACTTTTATATGTAAAGCAGTTCAAGATTTTAGACTCAACTCAAAATTTTATCTCAAATCAAATGAAAAATAATCTATTTGTTTCAGACTCTAATGAACGCCTTTGAAAAATTTTATGGAACTATTTTTAAACATATGTTGATTATTTTTAACTTCTGAAATCAACAATCCTAAACTTTATATTCTATATAAGTCCATAATTTATATTCTATTTTTGTAGTTCATTGGTTTATTTTTATTTATTATTTTTTCATATACTTTTTTTAAACCATATTATTACTTTTAATATTGTACTTATTTGCAATATTTTGTTAAACATTTATCAACACCATAAAATGTTTTAGACTTGAATGTTAACAGTTTTTTGTTTATGAACATATTGGAAGATTTTTTCTTTCCAGTTATATTGTTTTATCCATTTGTACTCATGGTATAGCCCACACATGGACAATTAAATTAAAATTTTTAATACGTGATATTTAGAAAAAAGTATAATGCATTTTTAAGACATGCAATTTAAAGTAATAATAGATCTGCATAAATCTGGAAATGTTTTTAAATAATTTATTCATGAAGGTGTTCATTGTTTCTATTGATGTGACAAGAAAGAAAGAAGCAAACAAAGAAGAAAAAAAGTAAAAAAGGAAGGAAAGAAAGTTGAACGATGTCGATGTTCCAGATTGGCCTGTCACGAAGCTGTCAGGAAATGAAATTATCTACAAGAGTAAAAAAAAATCTTTTACCAGGTGGCTCGTTTCAGATTGTTCAGTCCGGGCGTAAGTATAAAAATGAATATCCGAGATTTTAATCAGCACACAGGACCTTGTTATTCCCGTCTGAAATGCCGAACAGTGCCATCTCGATTTCTCTCATCCATTCAAACATGAGCAAAAAAATCCAATTAAAATTCACAGACGAGCACAGACACAGACGAGCACAGACACAGACACAGACGAGCACAGACACAGACACAGACGAGCACAGATACAGACACAGGCGAGCACAGACACAGGCGAGCACAGATACAGACACAGACGAGCACAGACACAGACACAGGCGAGCACAGACACAGGCGAGCACAGACACAGACGAGCACAGACACAGACGAGCACAGATACAGACACAGACGAGCACAGATACAGGCGAGCACAGACACAGACGAGCACAGATACAGACACAGACGAGCACAGACACAGACACAGGCGAGCACAGACACAGACGAGCACAGACACAGACACAGACGAGCACAGACACAGACACAGACGAGCACAGACACAGACGAGCACAGACACAGACGAGCACAGATACAGACACAGACGAGCACAGACACAGACACAGACGAGCACAGATACAGACACAGGCGAGCACAGACACAGACGAGCACAGATACAGACACAGACGAGCACAGATACAGACACAGGCGAGCACAGACACAGGCGAGCACAGACACAGACGAGCACAGATACAGACACAGACAGACAGACACAGACGAGCACAGACACAGACGAGCACAGACACAGACACAGGCGAGCACAGACAGACGAGCACAGACACAGACACAGGCGAGCACAGACACAGACACAGACGAGCACAGACACAGGCACAGACGAGCACAGACACAGGCGAGCGAGCATATAAAAGCAGCTCATGGTTTTTTTTTCCCTCTGAATTCAAAGCACAATGTACATTTTAGTCAGAAAATAAAATAGAGAATTAAAAAAAATCATGTTAAGGATAAGATGACACGTATCCGGGGCTCTTTGTTTCTCTTTTTCTCGGTCATGTCGCACACACACACGATGTCAGACCTGATACACACGGGCTGTAGGTGCTCTTCAGGCTGGCAGGTGGACGCTGTCCGAGGTGCTGAAGCTTCTCCATCTGCTCCGTCATGCAGGTGGACTCGAGTCATTTCTGATCTCTGGGCTTTACTGTGGCACACAAATGACAAGCGATGATTAAATACCGGATTTCAGGTGATCTCAAACTTAACTCAGAAAAACACACACACACACCAAATCCCAACCTCTGTGTAGACATTGAGGAAAAAAAATTGTGATGTCATGATGTTTACTCTTTCCTGTCATTTTTGGTTGAAATTTTGCCGTCTCACTAATCAATAAATTTTGAGCCAAATTTTGAATAAATTGAGTGAAGTCAAGCACGTTTATTTCTCATAATAATCTCATTCCATTTCAGACATCTCAACCACTTCTGCACTGAGACGGAAGTGAAGTGAAAGACAAATCGAACTTTTCTGTAGAACGTAAGCCTGACCATTTTGACTCCTCAACTGAATTATGATTTAATCCAGACTGAAGCTTAATCATAGTGAAAGTCAGGAACAGAATAAAATGACCCTGGTATAAGAAGTACGTTTAAAAAACGTGTTCAAGCTGTTACAGTGTCTAACCAGCAGATGGAGATGTTTTTCTTAATATCGTCAGAAACAGTGCTGAAGAAATGCCACAAGGTGACACTCAAGGTTCAAAGAGAACGTTCCAGATTTAACCCTCAGCCTCGGATCGAAATGTAAGAAGTGTTCAGTCACACTAGGGCTCATTTTCTTTTATTCACAGCATCAACATCAGCATTATTAGTGGTAATAAGCATCAGGAGTGCTGAGAGGATCTTCATCCTGCTTCTCATCACAGCGTTTATGACTAAACTGATCGATGGAACTGTCTCAATAAACTGATCAACGAAGAAGCGATGCTTTCACTGAGCAGCACGCAGCCAGGAGAGCGTCCGCATGACGTCATGTCATGACGATATGTATGTTTTCTTTCTGTCTGAACGTTTCCGACCTGCTTGAAGAGAAGATGGATCCAAACAAACATCTGTCCAGAACCACCAACAGACATACAGTACATCTCAATATCTCGATATCTCAATATCTCACATCTCCATCGAGCAATCAGATTCACACTGATGAAGGAGTCTCCAGTGTCAGAGGTAAAGCTTTACATCTTCATGACACGACACACTGCTTTGTTAACTCAGGAGAGAGGAAAAAGAGAGGGAGCATAACATAAAAGTGTCATTCTTTAGGAAATAAAATTGTAATCACTGGCAAAGTGCTGTAGTACGAGTGAAATAAAACGCTTCAGGACGCGCTTTTATAGGAAAATAATCCACTTCAGTAATGGTGGTAACAGTAGCTACGCTTCATCACTCCACATCTCTGGAAGTCGTTGATTATTTTCCGGTAACAGCATAACATGGAGTGTTTTATTCTTTATTCTTCATAGCTAAATCTACCACTAAAATATCAATGTGAAATCAAATTCTTTGTCAAATTCTAACTCCGCCCCTTTATCCAATTCTAACCCCGCCTCTTTAGCCAATTCTAACTCCACCCTTTTATCCAATTCTAACCCCACCCCTTTATCCAATTCTAACTCCCCCCCTTAATCCGATTCTAACTCGGCCCCTTTATCTGATTATTACCCATTACTCGTCTGGTTGGTGACAAAATGGCCGAGAATACAGCTGCTTCTTTTATTGTAATAGAGGATCACATCACATCAAATCATAAAATCTGCCTCCTTTAACGTGCCGGTGACTTTTGGAGATGATTTTTTTAACGAGAAGTCAGTTTATATGAGCTAATAATCTGTAGCAAGACCTACACTGAATATTCCCAATTATATCCCTAACGTCCTGAATAAACGCCTCCATTGCAGCAGAACTGTACAGAGACATGAGTCATGAGAGACATGAGGGAAAAAGAGTACGTATCTGTACATATCCTGTAGTATGTATATTTTACTTAGAAAACTTTAACTTAATAAGTAATAGAGAGAAAGAGAGAGAGAGAGACAGGCCGAGAGAGAGAGAGAGAGAGAGAGAGGCCGAGAGAGAGAGAGAGAGAGAGAGAGAGAGAGGTGGTACTGAACAGAAAGGAAAAGGAAAAGGAAAAGACAGTTTCAAGTGAGGAAGAAAGAAAGAAAATGAAAGACAAATTCACACTTTGACTATTAAAAATTGATTATGAAGGTCATTAATTTTTTTTTTTAATCAAAAGAAGGTGTGGAAAGAGGAATTATAGATCTCCATGTAGCGTAAGAAGCATGACCCGGTGTCCTGAAATGCCTTTTAGGTGTGATTCTATCCATGGTTGAGTCACGACCATGTGATTAGTTCACACGTTTTTTTTATGACAATCTCACTACACACACACACACACAAAAAAAAAATCACATCATTTCTAAGCTATATGGCCAATCTGTGTTGAAAGCGCTGGCGTGGAATGTCAGTGAGGGTTTTGTGTGGTGTTGATAGACCAGATAGAAATGGAGATGTAGTAAAACACATGAGATCATTTCGATATATAAATGATCCTGTGCTTGCTTTGATTGATTGTCAAACTGTGCACGTGACTGTCATTGCATTTACTGGAATATCTCTGCCGTCGTTTGCTGTATAAACAAAGAAACAAACAAAAAAAAAAACAGTTCAGATCTACAAGCTGAAATGGACGAGTCAAACTAACCGGACACAAGAGGACAGAATGAGAGCGAGTGAAAAACACAGAAAGCTGTAGAAGGGTAAACGTTTTGCATGGCGTTATGTATAGGCAAATTCTCACAAAACCATCCAAAATAACCCCAGAGCCTTAAGAGTTAAACATAGAAACCATAATTTACAGAAAAGTGCATCATTGAGACTGGATGAGAGCACGGTGGCAGTGAAATATCTGAGAAAAAAGATCTGCAAAATCCATTTGGAAAAGCTTTTATCACAAATAAAGTCCTGTAACAGCCATTATACTCATTTCCCACAGAGCTACTAATGAACAGTGGATGACAAAACAAAAAACTTTCGTACTTTGTTGTTGCATAAGGACAGTCACGACGACCAAATTGAATTCGAAATCTTAAAAAAAAAAGCTTTGCGCACGAATACAGAGAGGAGGAAGATGATTGCGAGGAAGCTGAACACCGTGAGTTGTTTATATGTTCGTGTCTTTGCTGTTTGTTCGTCATTGTTTGACACGTCGTTGTACATGAAAGCAGGAGGAACGTGCATTTATATCTGCGCGCTAAATAAAACACACCTGCTTTGTCATCACTGACGCATATAAATGAGGTGTTTCAGAGGAAATGTAGGATTTTCACATTTTGTAGGGTTCAAAACTGGAATAAAAATGAAAACTTTGCACTTTTATGTCACAGAATTAAACCATGATGTTGAAGGAGACGCAAATAAAATTGAAATTATTCACAGACGGGCAGACAGTGGGATTGTAACCTTCATGATTCTGAAGCTCGTGGACAGAAAAGTGTACAGAAGAGTCATGAAAAGTGATGAGTTGCAGTCTTTATAGACTGCCAGGGATCCTGAGGAAACAAAAAGACTGCAATCTAACATATGTGTACCTAATAAACTGGCAACCCAAGGCCATATTCACAGCCGGCGATTTAAGTTCCAAACATTCTGCAGCACTGACACTCGGGTCCGAGGAGATCTGAGCGACACGATCTCGATCCGCTTCCAAGTGATTCGACTCTGAATCGACTCACTTCAGGAAGTGACACGAACACGCTGTTTGTTTTGGGTTTCGTGTTTTACTTTAGTTTTTTTTTGTTGGTTAAACCGTCCTGCAGAAATGAGTTCTGGAGATTTGGCCAAATAAACGCTGGAAACGATTCGTTATATAAAAACCAAACGGCTTATTTAACATCGGCTGCTACTTCTCAGGACGATTTTTCTGATTTTCACATGAAATAAGGTTTTGTTTAAATTTCTGTCTCCGTGTTCCTGACCAATGAGTTTCACGGGGACGTTATCAGCCCTACATGTTTCTTGTTTAAAATTATGTTCATTGAATTACATGCAGTCTGAAGCCAAACAGCAAATGAAAACAGGTAATGATAAAAGAGAAAAAAAAAAATCCAAAACATAAAAATAGCAAATGAACCAAAAGGAGGTTAAAAAGAAAACAAAGGTAAAAAAAAAATAGCCATGGATAAAATTTTTTTTAAAAATGAACCAAAAAGCAATTTGAAAAAAGAAGAAAATAAAAGACAAAACAAAGATTTAAATAAAAAAAACAGCAAATGATAAAAGTTAAAAGCAATTGGTGTGAAAGTTCTTTAAAATGATCTGCGAACTGATCTTTCCTCCAGGGTTGCCAGATTTTTCAGAAGCAGCACTTTCCTGCCAGGGAACTATCAATAAATTCGCTCTTTTTGGTCAATGAGCTTCGAGTTTATTATAAATTAGTGTTATGAAGGTGAGTAATATCTGCGCAGACGTTCTTCTTTTTCCGGGAGACATTTCTGTCTGTCCGGCTTTTTCACTCACATGAATCACACGGAGATTTTAGAGGAGAAAAACGAGGGGGAGGTAAAAGATCTGAATCAAACAGAGAGAAATAGTCCTTTTATAAAAGCTTGCAGGAAATAGAAAGGAGTCATAACCAGGAAATAAAGGAGCCGTTAATGCGATTTTCTACTGAGCTTGTAATGAAGAACGCATTAGCAAAAATAAATAAATAAGTAATAATAATAATAAGACATCACTTCAAAAGAAAACAAAGCAGATGGAACAGGAGAGCGTACAGTACATTAACACGGAATATGAATCTGTAATACAGAGCTGTAAGAGCATCTTACATCAGGCACTTCCTGTTCCCTGCGGGACGCAGCACTGATTGACAGGAAGTACTCCGTTTGATTGCGCTGGCTGAGAGAACATGAAGGAAATGACACGAGGGAAATGAGTGTGTGACTGAAAACAGAGCGTGTGACATCACATCACTTCACCTCACCTCGCCTCACTTCACTTCACTTCATTTCCATCAGTTCACTTGTTCTTCAGAAAGGCGGAGAGTCGAGTACAAGACCTACAGTTCCTTTCCCTTTTTCAGCTCAAGCGGCGAGAGTCCAGGACTTTTGTGACTTTTCAGTATAGCAGAAGAAACAGCGCAATCAGCACAGGGGGGGCGGGAAGAGAAGAAAAATGAAAAAGGGCAAAAAAAACTGAAGAAAGAAGAGAAGAAAAAAGAGGAAATGCACCAAGGAGAGACCAGTTGAGATCAGACGAGTAGAAGAGAATAGAAGAAAAAAGAAAAGCTAGGAAAACAGGAATGGTGAAAACAGACAAACAGAAAAATGAATGTAAATGAATACAAAAGGAGAAGAGAAGAGAAGAGAAGAGAAGAGAAGAGAAGAGAAGAGAAGAGAAGAGAAGAGAAGAGAAGAGAAGAGAAGAGAGGGGAAAAAACATAATGAAGAGATGAATTGAAGAAAATAGAACAGGAAAAATGGAAAGAAACACAGAATTTGAAAATGGAAGAGAAGGATTAGAGAGAAAGTACAGAAAAGACAAAGAAAAGAACTGAAGCAAAGAGAATTAGATAAAAGAAAATAAATGAAAGGAAACAATAAAGAAAGACAATGAAAACAGAAGTCAAGGGAATGTAGGAAAAAGAAAAAAAAACATAAGAAGTGAAAAATCAAGAGAATGAAAGAATAAAAGGGGAGAGAGAAAGAAAAAAGAGAAGGTAAACAAGCGGAGTAGAAGAGTGGAAGAGAAGGTATGAGAACAGGAAAGAAGAGGAAAAGTGAGAATAGATGAAAAGAAGGGAACATGTTGTTGGAAATGTACGGAAAATGACGAAGGAAGAAAACAGGAAAAGGAACAGAATGAGTAAAGGAGTCAAGAAAAGGAGACGGGATGAAAAGAGGAGAAGGGAAAAGAAAACGGAACGCATGTCTCAAAGAGAAGGAAGGATGACGATGCTTCGAATCCTCACACAGCCGTGTTAACATGGCGGACGACGAAGGTTATAGAGGGTAAAATGGCCGCCGTACAGGAGACTGTCGTGCTCACGTGTGAACGTTTCTCTTCACGTTGAAACCCTGAGGATTAT
>JAKKZJ010000028.1:1157652-1171793 GCA_033441845.1 Pangasius mekongensis
ATCAGCCATCATGGGTATGATTGTCTGCCCGAACATTGCATCATAAGACTGTCATAGCTGCGTCATTAACATATCACAGATGTCATCAGCCATCACGGGTATGATTGTCTGCCCGAACATTGCATCATAAGACTGTCATAGCTGCGTCATTAACATATCACAGATGTCATCAGCCATCACGGGTATGATTGTCTGCCCGAACATTGCATCATAAGACTGTCATAGCTGCGTCATTAACATATCACAGATGTCATCAGCCATCACGGGTATGATTGTCTGCCCGAACATTGCATCATAAGACTGTCATAGCTGCGTCATTAACATATCACGGATGTCATCAGCCATCACGGGTATGATTGTCTGCCCGAACATTGCATCATAAGACTGTCATAGCTGCGTCATTAACATATCACGGATGTCATCAGCCTTCGTGAGTATGATTGTCTGTCTGTATATTGTGTCATCTGACTGACGTAACCACGTATGTCATCTGCATATGACGTTTTCCACGACAGGTTAACGACCTGGTTATACCAGGTACACCTTATGACGTAACGTATAAAGCTTTAATGTATTATTACATATACTGCAGACTTTCAAAGGTTCCTGAAGAGCTGGTCTGGAGTATAGAGTGGCAAAAGAAATAAGGAATAATATTAACCACACTTTCAGAGCAAGTCAAGATTGAGATCCTAATGGTTTATTAAAACCTGCTGTACTTGGATGATAAACCAACAGCGTGGCGTGATTTAAGCGTGATTTAAGATCTCAGCGTTTTCAGATTACGTGTCCAATTAAAGATTTATCAGTTCACTAATTCCTGATCATTGCTTCGACTTTCTAACTGAAGTACTTTCAAATATCTCTATTTGCAGCATGTCTCATAATTGAATATTAGAAACGGGTTTGAGCGGTTATGGATGATGTGGAGATTAGAAATGATGCCAGAAATGATTCATACTCCTATAAGCCTGTGAACATTCATCACGTCCCGTCGTGTGATTTGTTGAATATTTTTCAATGACACCTTCAATAAATCAGGGTGAAGGCTGCTAGCGACGAGTTAATAACTCTGAGCACTCTTACAGAACGTCACCTTAGCGGTCAGTGTGGTGAGGTTTGGTTTCGCTGAATGAATGATGCGCAAGGAGTAAAACGCATCACTCCGTCGACGTGTCCTGGAGTAACTTGTTCCTTTTACACCACAAGCGATTTGCTGTTGATTTGCGATGTTTTTATTTTTAAAAGTAGGATATGTCGTACCATTTTTTTTCCGTTTATACCGAACACCTTCCACCCAATCGGAATCGAGAATTCAGCGGCATATTTTGTTCGGTAATTAGTTGGATGTTTTGTACAGTGTTTTGTTGACCGTGCTCTCTCACAGACTCCGGCGTGAGAAGCGCTCGAACGCTGAGATCCCCTCCATCCACGCATCACTTCTCGCCAGCGGGGACGACTGAGGAAATCCTGAGTGAATCACGGCGCGCTTCATCGCTCCTGACTGCGTGTAATTCATCCTTTTCTCTTCTCTTGCTTGTGGTTAGCGTTTGGCCTGCGAATCGAGGCTGGATTTCTCCATTTCACGTCTCTTCTGCTGACGGAGTGCCAACTGCCAGCGCCGCTCCGATTCACGGTGGTTTGCCATTTCCGTGCCTTCTTATTACATCACGCAGATGGCATATACAGGATTTGCTGTACTGGGAAAAATTCCATCGCTGTGAATAATATTGGGAGTAAACGGTAGCGACGTTAGCGTAGAAAGAGCGCGAAGAAAACAAACACGTGACAGATGTAGAAATCTGGAAGTAATGGGAGGATTTTTTCCCTCAAAAATCTTCTCCTTTAAACGCAATCCTTCAATACTTCAATACTTCACACAACACTGAGCTATATAATCTCATTTTTCATTTTATTTTCATGGAGAACAGGAACTAACTTCTTTCGCAGACATTCCACAACATTCGGTGTAAATAGAAATGGATAAAATGTGTAATTTGTTGTTGGTTAATCAGTAAAAATTGTAAATTGTGCTGTAAAAGAAAAATAATCAGCTTCAGGGTGGAAAAAGTAACTCCACTTCATCACACCATGCTGTCGCTGATTATTTTCCTATAACAGCACAAAACCGAGTGTTTTATCCCTTAAATGTGAATCAATATTTCAATATAACGTCAGTTCCACCCTAATAAAAGAATTTAATGCCTTCAGACTAAAGGGTTAATCAAATCTGCGTTTATAACATGAAGCTCTTACGAAGCTGTGATGCATCTACCTTCTACAACCCGTCATGAACGTGCCGTTAGTTGTCAATAATTTGCAAAATAAAGATATAAAGTCACAGTAAAAATCTCAATAATTTGACTCTTAATGTTAACTGAGGCTTTGTTCTTTCTTCTCTCTCGAAAGTCATGTGTCACCTCATGAGGTTTGACATGAAAGGTTTATTTAGTGCTCACGAATGTGTTATAATGGCTTTATGTAGACACTCTTAAACTAAACTGTTAGATTTAATTGTTAAAAAAAAAAATCACTCTGCAAATCTCTCAGTGACAGAAGAAATGAACTTCCTGGTTCTAATCTCGGTTCCTCAAAGTTAACTTGGTGAACCATGTAGATAACAAACAAAAAAAAAAAAGAAGAGAAAAAAAAGAAGCTGCGGACCTGGCAGCTGTGTCTGCACCGCTCTGTGTGCCAGCTTGAAAAAGTGTTTTTATTTCTCTTGGATTTTCTCTTTGCTTTTATAGAAGCAGTTTATGCTCCACTTCTAGCAGAGTGTTTTTTTTTTTTGTTTTTTTTTTGAAGCGGAGGAGGGCAACTTTGGGTCAGCGTCATTCGGAGGTGAAAATAACAGCAAGCTCTTGTGTGAAATGAAAAGGTTGGACATTTATGGTTCAGGGTGGAGAGCTTTGGCTTTGATTGGGTCTTTACAGGGCCGAATTTTAGAGAGTGAAATAAATAACGCTGTGGAATTGAGTTTTCTTTTTCTAACTCTTTGTCCAGCCGGAAGAAGGGGGGCACATCCGCTTATAAGGGCAGTGAAATCAGTGAGGAACCATTTTAACCCTTATAGCTTTTAAACATATTAAACTTTATATTTTCAACACAGACACTAAGAAAGGATGCATGTAACCGCTGTCATTTTTAAAGCGATTTCTTTGCTGCTCTTAAGCCAAAAACAGGGTTTAGAATTTTTTTTTTTTCTTTTAGCAAATACACAAAATGGGCTTAACTCGTGTCTGTGCTAATGACTTGGAGACAATAAGAACATTCGAATGATACACTTTTTAATGAAAGTTAATTTTTTTTTTAATTAATGATTTACTTTCGGTTTGGATGACAGGGTTGTACTTTCGCTGCGAACCCATCAGTCAACATCATCATAAACTTGAAAAGAGAGCGAAAGGATTTTTCTTCCTCCCATGATCTTCAGGAAATTCAGATTGCGGTGGAATATTGTGGAATATTCCAGATATCTAATAGGGGGTGAACGTGTTCAGGTAACAGAGATGAGTAAAACTAAACTGTGCATTTTTTCCTAACCCGATAACGGACGACTTGTGGAAACGCACGACGTTTCGAGCATGAGATGGTAAAAGGATTCACGAAGATAACAGGTTTTTGTAAAGGAAAACGTCACTAGTGTTTAAATGTTTTCCACCTTTCCATCTCTTTCTCTTTCCGTACAGATTCATTAATAATAAAAATATCTTCGTGACACAAAGTGGCACCTCATAAAACTTAGGTTGAAAAACTTAAAAACTGAAATTAGGTTGAAAAACGCTGGAGTGTTGCTTTTAAAAACTGGTTTTCAGATTTATTGTAGAATTTATTTCGGTTTTTCTGTGCTTTCACAATGTGTGTGTGTGTGTGTGTGTGTGTGTGTTCATTTGTGGGTTTTTTTTTGTTTTTGTTTTTAAAAAAACTAAGATTTCTTTAAAACTATTAAATATCCTAAAAAGCTCCGGTATTTTTCCTTTCCTTGTTTTTCATCAATTTTGCAGATAACATGAACAAGCGATCTCAACTGTCCTGGATGTGAAGTAGGGATTAAAGATCAGCATTAGTGTCTGATGCACTGCTAATCCGGATCGCTACGTGCTTTTAAAAATAATAGCAAGAGAACGACGGTAAAGGAGGACGAACATGTCAGCTGAATACAATCTGCAGGATTTTCCAGGATCTCAGAAAATCACCCAAAAATATATTTACCTACATGTTGATCCCATTTTTTTTTTTATCACTTTCTAAAACCAGAATAAGGTTCCAGAGAAATGTAAAATATGATTTCTAGACTTTGTGTGGTGAAAAGCAAAAACAATTTAAAAACAAGTCAGTATTTTATTGTTGTTTTTAAATCATTTTATTTAAAAACACGAATTCATTTCCTATTTTAGTACGTGCCAAGAAACGACATAAAAAAAATAAAAATCTGTTTCCATGACTTCCTATTTTCATTTTAAAATGAAAAATGAATGGACGCTCCACACAATAGACTGTTATTTTACTCCTGAGGAAAAGGTGAAAAGGTGAAGAGTGTTGCCTCCGCCGTGCTCGCCTTGTTTTCCTCTCTCACCTCAGCGCTCGCAGTGCTGCCAGCACGCAAGCTTCCTTCCTGAAGACTCTCTATAGATACCGTCTCATACGTGGGATTCTCTGTGCATAAATAACGCGGGGACTTTGAGCTGAGGCTGAATATCCACTTCTCTCTCTCTCTCTGCAGAAATCTGAGCCTCACACATGCAACACCTCCTCACTGTTCCGTTCCTTTATCCCCCACCGCCTCTGTTTTCTTCTTTTGCTCTTTTTATTTCACTTTTTCTTCTCCTTTGAGATGACCAACACCCATTTCCTCTGTTTAACCACTCTGTTTTCAGTAAAATGAAATAACAACCCGCATAAAGAAAGGATAGAAATTGTACTACTAAACGCTGGGAGCTCACCGGGAGTGTGTGATCGGTGTGGTAGCAAAAATACACCAGAATTTCATTGGACAGGGTTTACAGGATGCTTAGCTACACGACACGTATCAAAATAAACTAGGTAGATATGTATGGAAGACGTAGTGTCAGTATTTTCCCTTCAGTTCAGGTAATATTAGTAATCTAGCGGGAGCTAACGAGTGGTCAGCACTGCATCGTGAACAGTAATCAACTATCTGGTCTTAAACAATCTGGATTCTTAAAGCATAATTAACATTAATCTGATGCTAGATTTTTTTTTTGGTCCTGTGTGCTGGATAGACAGCT
Organism: Pangasius mekongensis; assembly: GCA_033441845.1. Taxonomy (NCBI): domain Eukaryota; kingdom Metazoa; phylum Chordata; class Actinopteri; order Siluriformes; family Pangasiidae; genus Pangasius; species Pangasius mekongensis. The sequence continues at coordinate 1,162,902 of JAKKZJ010000028.1, forward strand.
TTTGGCCAAGCGTGATGTTAAAGGTGATGCTACCACCACCATGCTTCGCAGTGAATATGCTGAGCTTAGGTTTTTGGGTTTCTCCCAAATGTGGAGCTTTGTACCATCCAGGATTTGGTCCTGGATATAAGCTTTTATATTTCTGTCATGTTTTTCTTCTCACCAGAATTGTACAGAGTCCAGGTTAGGTTTGTCCTGTAAACAGCTTCTCTATTGAGCTGTGGATCTCTCCAGCTCCTTCACACCTCTTGGTTGCTTCTTTGACTAATCTCCTCTTTACCCAGTCACTGACTTTCGGCAGAGTCGGAAATCGTGCCATATTCATAACATTTTTAAAGAAAGGATTTCGTGTTGCTCTGTGGGGTGTTCAGAACTTGATTGATACTTTTCCAGAACTTTGTCATGGATTTGTTTTGCTTGTAGCGTCTTAATGATGCTGTTTGGTTAGTATGTTCTCTACCAGACTGTTCTTCCAGGAACAGCTGTATTGATATTTATATTGATTTGATTGGTGTATTTAACATGACATTCAACTAATTATGTCACTTCTAGTGGTAACTGGTTGCACTGGAAAGGCGTGAATGCGTAAGCAATCACAATTTTTCCTTTCTTTTATGTAAAACTATATAGATTTTTCCTCCCATATTCAATAATATGGGCTATTTTGTATAAATTCATGACCTATAATACCAGTGAAGTCCATTTCAGTTCCAGGTTGTAATATTATTATACATTGTGGAGAAGTCCAGTGGGGGTTGAATACTAATTCCACACACTGGAGAAAGTAGCTCTTTAATGAGTGTATTCATGACGAGTTGAAACAATCCACACAAGACTCGGACTGTTGACATGCAGACACTCGATCAATCAAACTCCCTGTCCATGTCTTCTGCTGCACTGAACATCATCATCAATAAATAATTCCTGTGCAGCGTGTGTAGCTGAAGAACACAAGCCCAAACACCTGATCATCTCATCTACAGGGAGACGAAGAAGCCTGCTTTAGCCCCAGGTTACAGTAGCAGAACCCTCTCCTCGCCTCTTCTTCTGTTTTCTGTCACACTTTGTGTAAGAATCTGAAACTAGTTGACCCTCGAGTCCTGAGTTAAAAATCTTAAGAAGGGCTTCTAGGTGTGAGATGATCAGGGGTTTGGAGTAGACCAGCTCCTTCTCATGAGGTTCTAACGCCTGGGTCAGATCAGAGATGGACATTATGATGGAGTCAAGACAAGCTTTATTTTTAAATAAGCTGATCAGAAGACCTGAGCACTCTAGTGGAGGAGTAAGGAAGAAGATCACTGGTCTATTGGGGTGCGAGATCAGAAAGTGCCGTGTGAACGTAAAGCAGAATTTTAAATTCACTCCTGAATTTCATGGGAAGCTAATGTAGAGATGCTAATACCGGGGAAGTGTGATCTCGCTTTCTTGACCCTGTTAAAAGCCTAGCTGCTGCATTTTGAAACAGCTGTAGGCGGGATAACGCAGTTTGAGAGAGACCAATGTACAATGAGTTACAATAGTCTTGATGAGATTAGCGAGTGAATCACAATTCTAGAGTCTTTACTAGATAAAAACTGTTCAAGTTTAGCAACAAATCTCAGATGGAAAAAGCTACCCTTAACTACAGCACTGCTTCGCTTGTTGAAAAGTAGCAATGAGTCTAAAACCACTCCACGACTCTGTACATGATCTTGTACATTCGACGACAGAGGACCTAACTTGGCAACCAGTCCGGGTAAAGAGGACATGGTGGAACTTAAAATCAGAATTTCGCTTTTGCTTTTGTTTAATTGTAAAAAAAAATTGCAAACATTTTAAAAATTTTAGCCAATGTTTAATATCTTTTTAGATATTTTATGAAATGAACAGTTCTTTTCTAAGCTCACTGGGAAATAAAACTGATAATTGTCAACATAGCAATGATAAGATATGCTATACTTCTGAAAAAAATAAAGCTCAGAGGAAGCAAAAACAAGGAAAATAGTAAGGGTCCTAGAATTGACCCTTGAGGGACACCACAGTGTAACCGAGCCACCGTAGAAGAAAGGTTTACAGAAAACGTCCTATCTTTTAGACAGGAGGCAAAGCACTGAAGGGCCATACCCCGGATGCCGACTATACACTCGAGACGCTTGAGAAGAATGTTACAGTTGATCATGTCAAACGCGGCGCTGAGATCTAATAAAACGAAGTCAACATGTGAGTCAGAATCCGTGGAGAGACAAATATCCTTGGAGACCTTCAGCAGTGAAGATTCGGTGCTGTACAAGGTGCAGATACTGAAAAGTATCTGAGATGTTAAATGCATTTAGATAGGACTAGAGCTGCGAATACTCCACTCTCTCCAGAATCTTGGAAAGAAAAGGCAATTTGGAGATTGACCCAGAATTATTGTGTTTTACACAATAAAGATTATTTTTAACAGGGAATTGCATGTTTAAATCTGCTTGGAACAACTCCATTCACTCAGGAACCGTTAATTATAGATGTCACACTGGAACTAATAGTCATAAAAAAGGCATGGAGAAAGAATATCGAGCTTGTAACTGGAACACTTCATCTCGGAGACTGCATCTGCCAGCTGTGCTGATGAAACTGGTTCAGAGTGAGTCAGAGAGCCAGACGGAGAAGGTAGTATCGGTCGATCAAACGGTGAAGGTGCAATAGCACCTTTAATCTCCTCAATTTTGTGAGTGAAAAAGTTTAAGAATTCCTCACAGGTCTCTTGGGTAGCTTTCAGAAAAGCATGTCTCCTAGGGTTTAAAACAAAACCAGTCGTGTTAAACAATACTTTTGGTTTGCATTTTTAGAGAAAAACTTTAGCTTTTGCTTCTTTCACTGCTCTTTGATCGTTTGTTCAGCACACCTTTAAGATGTCAAACGAGACCTGAAGCTTGTCTCCTTTCCACTTGCACTCTGCTTTTCTACTCACTTGTCTGAGAGTGTGTGTGTGACGTCATTTAGTCGAGGCTGTGAAACACACTTATACTCTCCTTGGTTTTAATCAGAGCAACATTATCACGAGTGAAAGTACAAGATTTATTGAAAGTTTCAACCAGTGAATCAGTGTCTACTCCAGCTGACATAGACATCATTTATAAAAGGCGATAGAAATGAGATCTGAAAAAAGATTAGCGGTAGACGAATGAACAGACTGGGAGTAACAGAACGGCTGAGAAAGAGTAGGGAGAGGACGAAGACAGACAGACGCAAAAACACTATCGAGTAACCGTCAGAAATGCCATCATCTAAGACCTGTAAATTAGACACAGAGAGAGCATAAGATAACTCTAGACCTAATGTATGACCCATACTGTGAGTAGGACCAGTGGCATGTTGTACAAAATGTTTAATTTTAAAGACTCAGTGAGGGAAAGAAATTCCTTTACCATGGACAGCAAACCTGAATATTAAAATCCCCGAGAATCAAGAGTCTGTCACCACGAGACACCGGTCCAGAGAGAAGGTCAGAACATTGTTGGATGATGATGTCATATCGACACTGTGATAAATTACACGGTATGTGTTAATCCAGAAAAGCAAATTTTAGTTTTCCAACCATTCGTTTGCCAGAAATATTAAATGTTAATTAAACAAACGAACAAACAAACAAATAAATAAAAAATAAAACAAATTTAAGATTTCCAACCACCCAAAAGTAAAAGAAAGAAAGAAAGAATTTTAACATTTCCAAACATTAATTTGCCAAAAATATTAAATGTTAAATAAACAAACAAGCAAATAAATAAATAAATACATTTTGAGTTCTACAACCAATTACAAAAACAAATGCTTAAATAAATGAGTGAGTGAGCTAGTAAGTAGATGTATAAATAAATAAATAAATAAATACACAAGTAAATAAAAGTAAAAAAATTATCAAAACTAGTTGGTGGCACAATAAGCGAACACCATAAACATGCTGTGTAGTTTGGAAAAACACTTAATTGTTTAATATTATATAGAAAAATTGAACGGATACGGATGTTAACTAAAGCTGGACTGTAACTGAACTATTGCGAGAGGATTTTAGCTCTTCACTCCTTCTTTCTTTCTTTCTTTCTTTCTTTCTTTCTTTTTTAAATAAGACTCAAATGTGCAGTACATGTTCTAAGCCTGAGTAAAACAAAGGGCTCTTTTTGGTCGTTTCCAAACTTCTCCATTACACAAAAGTTCATTAAAGTTCATTAAAGCCATTAGTGCAAATCTGATTGTTGTAAATAATTATCAAATCATTTTCTCAGGAACGGGCACGGCACCCATCTACACAGAGGACCACCGGAGCGGCCCAGTGGAGGGTCAGTGTGTGTGTGTGTGTGTGTGTGTGTGTGTGTGTGGGTTTGTGTGTGTGTGTGTGTGTGTGTGTGTGTGTGTGTGTGTGTTGTGACACTTCCTGAATATAATAAAAAAAAAAAAAAACTCAGCAAATGGCTCATTATTGTATGTTCTGTAAGGAGTAAAACACTGTGTGTTGTGCTGTTTTAGGAAAATAATCAACAGTATGGCGGTGTGATGTAGCAGAGTCACTGTTACCACCTTGACGTTGATTATTTTCCTATAACAGCGTATAAAGCACCGGTGTTTTATTGCTCTTATATCGCAGGAATTTACCAAAGGATTACTTTTTTTAAAATCTATTTAAAATCCATTTATAGTTACTTTTGAATGTTGTGAGTTGAATAGACACAACTGATTCGTGTATATCTGAGGTAAAGGGAACGTGTGTGTGTGTGTGTGTGTGTGTGTGTGTGTGTGTGATTTTTGGCTAAACTCTTTGTTAAAGTGCTTCCAGTGGATGGCAACTTCTCAATTCTTCCAACAGTACTTTAGAAGATTGTTTCTTCCCTCTGCTAATTTTTTTTCTTTTACAATGTATGAGCTGTTCGCCGAATTGCAAACATGCATCATTAGTGTGCATATCTAAACGCGCTAGTCAACTGCGTAGATTACAAATCATTAGCATCACAGGCTCGCTCCGAGTACGGCTGATGAGGTGGAGATTGCGTTTGCGTAACAGGTGGTTAAAGCTGTAGAGTGGAATTATTCCTGTAAGGAGACACGTGCACTGGCTAACAACGAGTGTGTTTTTCGGTCTCACAGGATTATTCTGTCTCTTACTCACAGGCACGCTAACTATGATGGGCAGTAAATATCCGCTACACGTAGGGAACGCTTCTTTACAAATTACAAACAGAGAGCTTCTGTGCATCAAGTTTCCAGGGTCGGTTTACGCCAAGACAGTACGTGCACTGGCGCACATGGACGCAAACACCCGCTTACTCAATACTCACCAGTGTATCACTACTTTCCACTACTCTGCTAATCAGTCCTGGTTTTGTGCGTGCGTGTGTGTGTATGTGTGTGTGTGTGTGTGCGCCCATGGGCAGGGCTAGGAAACACTCCTTCAGCAATCTGGAAGATTAAAACATCTTAACAGAGCAGGCAGAAATAAAATAAAGACCATTTGAATTGTGTCTGAGTGGAAAACACTCCGAGTTTTAATAAATGACTCCTGTTTGGCCCGGGTCTGTCTACACCTGAAAATAATCCATCACTCCTACTGAGGTCCGGCGTGTCAGTGATGGATGAACAACATCATGCAGTTCATACAACCAGAGGCTCCAACTGCGACTCACGATTCTCAGTGCAGGTCATATTTTATTAAAAAAAAAAAAAAAAAAACACTTTTACCCAAAAAGCATTGTTCAGTTTGGTGTCCCTTTAGGTTAACAAACAAAGAAACAAATAAGTAACTAGAAAACTAACACAACAATTTATTTATTCGCTTGTTTATTTTAGGTTTGTTTGATTGTGTTTATTTATTCGTTAACCTAATGAGAGTGTAAAACTGAACAAACAACTAACTAAATAAACTAGAAACACTGAATATTTATTTATTTATTTACTTACTTACTTACTTATTAATGTGTTAACCTAATGGGGGAGTAAACTGAACAAACGAACAAACAAATGAAATGTATGCACATATTTTTTTATGAATTTCAAAACAATCTCTTGAAGTAACATCTATATTAGATACAGGGTTCTTGTTGATATGTGTTTAAAAATGACCGATATTTAACAAAATGGAGCGTTTTCTCCCTGTCACATGACCTCGGGCGGGGCTGTCAGGGAACCGCTGCACTGCGGAAGCCTATTATTCTACCTCATTAAACACACCTGATTTAATTCATTAGCTAATTAGCCGTGATTTCACGGGCTGAATGTGTTGCATTAAAAAAGGGAAAACACAAATCTCAGTACAGCTGTGACTCGACAGGACCCGAGTGTGACACTCCCGCTTCAGTGCCAGCTCTAATTTACACACATCTGCGCACACGGGAGGCAGCATCGATGATTCCAGATTATATTTCACTGAAATGAAGATAAAATATATCCGTCTCTCCAGAATGGGTGGAAATCTTCTATTTCAATTGGGTGGAAAATTCGCTTTGAAACAAATGAACAGATCAGAATGTGGACAAGAGGTAAGGAGTAAAATCCCGTCGTGCTCATACAGGAAAACCGTCAACACCCTGGTGAACTTGTTGTTGTTGCTGTCGCCACCGCAAAGTTACCACGACTCGCACGTTTTCGGGAGGTTTTTTTTTTTTTTTAAGTGGGAGGAAATTGGAGAACGCACACAGGGAGAACATGTGAAACAGACAGTAACCTGACCTCAGGATCAAACCAGGGACCAAACAAACAAACAAACAAACAAATGGCTCAATGTTCAAAATGTTCCTGTATGAAATTTACTGTCTATATATATATATAATGATTTTGGCAAGCTTTGTAGACCAACATATGTTAAACACATAAAAACACACATGCACACACATATACAAAAACTTTATTACTCTGAGTGAAACGGTTCCTATTTACTCTGTTTACTTTGGTTTAATCGCCGCCTGTCCGCTATTTCTGGACACGACTGTAGCGTCCAAAACAGAACCGCTGTTACAGAGAGCAGCGTGAGAACAGACGGGTCAGAACAGACGCATCCGGACCTGAGAGGAGCCGAGCCCATAGAGAACCGGTCCCAGGGGAGCAGAACTGGGAGAACTCGTGTTCATGCCGAGGGATTTACACTCCGTGTCAAGCTCAGGACATGAGGACGTACGTGTGTGTGTGTGTGTGTGTGTGTGTGTGTGTGTGTGTGTGTGTGTGTGTGTGTGTGTGTGTGTGTGTGTGTGTGGTATGCATGACTAGCGTGCAGTGAGTGTTTGTTTGAACACCAGTCCTGTGTTTTTATAACCACACTGACACGAGTTCACAACAGAGTAATACGTAATGACCAAACAATCCCACAATGCGTGAGTCTGCATTGTTATTTTAGTTGCTGTTATTGATTTTTCCATCTCAGAATGTAAGATAACAGGGATAATATGAAATAAAATATTCTCTGTATTTTGCACCACACCCCAGCCTTATTATTCTCAGTGTTCTCGCCGTCCTCCTGAGCGGATGAATAAATCCGTTTTTTTGAACTCGTCCTGAATCTGGATGAGAAATCTCATATTGAGGCCACTGACGGCGCAGAACGTCAGCACCGCTCCTCCCCGCGGCTCACCGGGGTCCTGTCGGGAGTTTTTCATTTATAATCCATGTCTTATCACCACACGGTATTGTAGTAGAGCCTCGGTGGGTGATGCAGTGTGTATGTGTGTGTGCGTGTGTGTGTGTGTGTGTGTGTGTGTGTGTGTGTGTGTGTGTGTGTGGAGCTTCTCTATAAACCTGTCTGAAGATCTGGCTGCAGATTACAGCTCATTGTAACACACCTTTCGTGGATTTATGAAAAAATCATGGCCTGATGTTATGCTGAGGCCAACCACAGAGACGCAGCTGCTGTACATTAGTGCATCAAGACAAAAAAAGAAAAAGAAAAAAGATAAGAAATGACAGCTAAAATACAAATACAATACAGTATTTATTTATTTATTTATTTATTTATTTATTAGGAAAGCATGAAAGGAAAACAAAGAAGAAAAAAATGACCTTAAACAAGAAAAAAGGAAAAACGACAACATGTACTCATCTATAATAGATGATACGTATACAACAGATTAAACAAATAATAATTAAATGAATGGATTAAGTATGGAAAGTAGAGCTAAAAAATAATAATCAAAATTCCCTAAAATTATATTATAAGGAAGTATCTGTGGTAGTTGTGGCGGTTGGATGCACAGTGTTCAGGAACATGTCAAATAACCTGAACTACTTTTTTTTACTGTATTGCTCCAGTGCTGGAAAGTTCAGACTCAAACTCCATGGGTTGTATTCAGAGTTTTACAATTTAATACCAAAACTGCACACATCGATATTCAGGCAATTTGGATGTAAATACAGACTTGAGCGCTATTCAGAGGTTCCGTAAGCATTACGAGTGTTTACTCTTGTTGTGGTGGAGGTCATGTTAAACAGTCGCATATCGACAGAATTCAGCAACTGAAGCAAAGACGTCGGCGGTTGTTTTTCTCCTTTCAGGGAAACGTGTGGAAATTCTCGTCAGTCGCAATCACACGTACGCTACGGATACTTTGAACAGAGATTAGACGGAAAGATGCTGAAGTTTTCCTTTCACTTTTTTTTTTTTCTGTACAAATGTAAATTGTGTGAATAATGAAATGGAGTTCATAATTACCCTTCAGGATTATTAGCATAATGTATTTATTGTGACACACACGCAGAAAAAGGTAATGACGCATATGCAAATCATACAGAAGGAGCTCTTACGCAGCGCAGTGCAATTACGCAAACGTCCATATGGAGCCGAGCGATGTTTCTCTCCTCCTCAGAGCGTTAGCGTTATCAGGAAGACAGGAAGTGTGTGATATTCTCAGTCATTTGCGCGTCTGTAAACAAAATGAAAGTGGGATTATTTTCCTC
>JAKKZJ010000028.1:1174251-1188227 GCA_033441845.1 Pangasius mekongensis
CAGAGGTAAAGCTGTAACTGTGACGAACCCGAGGGAGGTGGATGCAAGTGCAGATAAGCTTTATTAAATCAACAACTAACAAAGAAACAGAGGCAAGGAAAGAGCCAAAAACTATAACAAAGGACTAGACCGAGGCAAGGAATGCAACATAACTACAAACTAGACACAATACACATAACACAAATGCATAACAAGCTCAGCCCTAAAGAGGGAAAACACAGAACCGATCAGTCATAACATTAAAACCACCTGCCTAATATTGTGTAGGTCCCCCTTGTGCTGCCAAACCAGCTCTGACCCTTCGAGGCTTGGACTCCAAATGGACTAAATCCTGTAAGTTGCGAGGTGGGGCCTCCATGAATCGGACTTGTTTTCTCCAGCACACCCCACAGACGCTCGATCAGATTGAGATCTGGGGAATTTGGAGGCCAAGTCAACACCCTGTACCCATTGTCATGTTTCTCAACCCATTTCTGAGCAATTTTTGTAGTGTTCGAGGACGTATTATCCTGCTGAAAGAGGCCACTGCCATTAGAGAATACCGTTGCCATGAAGAGGTGTACTTGGTCTGCAACAACGTTTAGGTAGGTGGTACGTGTCAAAGTAACATCCACATGAATGCCAGGACCTGAGGTTTCCCAGCAGAGCACTGCCCAGAGCATCACACCCCCTCCGCTGCATCCTGGTGCCATCTCTTCCCCAGGTAAACATGATTCATCAGACCAGGCCACCTTCCTCCATTGCTCCATGGTCCAGTTCTGATGCTCACGTACCCATTGTAGGTGCTTTCGGCAGTGGACAGGGGTCAGCATGGACGATCTGACTGGTCTGCAGCTACGCAGCTCCATACGCAACAAGCTGCGATGCACTGTGTGTTCTGACACCTTTCTATCATAGCCAGCATTGACCTTTTCAGCAATCTGTGCTACAGTAGCTCTTCTGTGGGATCGGACCAGACGGGCTAGCCGTCGCTCCCTATGTGAATCAGTGAGCCTTGGGTGCTCATGACCCTGTCGCCGGGTGACCAGTTGTCCTTCCTTGGACCACTTTTGGTAGGCACTAATCACTGCATACTGAGAACATGCCACGTGACCTGTCGTATTGGAGATGCTCTGACCCAGTCGTCTAGCCATCACAATTTGGCCCTAGTAAAAGTCTCTCAGATCCTTACTCTTTCCCAATTTTCCAACACATCAACTTTGAGAACTGATTGTTTACTTGCTGCCTGATATGTCCAACCCCTTGACAGGTGCCATTTATATGAGATTTTGGTGAAAATGTTATTCACTTCACCTGTCAGTGGTTTTAATGTCATGGCTGATTGGTTTATATAGGGTAACTAGGATTTAGATTAGAGACAACAGAAGAAGACATTCAAAAATGTGAGTGAGGGTGACCTCTGGTGGTCTGGGGGATTTGTCCATGACGGATGTGACATAAACCTTAGAAACTATAACAACTATTTATTTACTATATTTGTTTTATGATACTTTCATTTTAAAAGAAATTAAATTTTACAATAATCCAATGTACAAAATGTAAGCACTTCCCTCTCAGAGAAAGTTCCTTTAGCAAGTCACCAACATTTTCTCGCTGAAATATTTTTAGATGTAGGAACAGTAACACTTTTTCATGTTCACATTTGTAAGAACATTGTGAATCAAGCCATAATTACAGCAGACTTTTTTTTTAAATGTTACAGCTTTAACCTTCTTAGAATTTGTTGAACATGTATTAAATGTTCTAATAATGTTCTCTGACAGCTGAGGAACCTCATTAGTAAAAGGTGAAAATACGTCCTTTATATAATGACAGGAAGAAAATGTGATCATCTAATATACATAGATTCACAAATCAAAATCCGACAGAAACCCCCTTTCAAAAATAAGTCGGTGAAAAAAGTGTGATTTGAGGTGGAAGGTGGTGGAAGCGAGCGTCCAGCGTCGGCTCAGCTCAGTACGATGATGGCTCTTATCAGTGCAGCTCCAGCTCCTGGGGATTCATTTGTGTTGTAATGGCTCTAATCTTAAGCTCCTGAACAGCTTTTTACTGCAGTGCGGAAGACATGGCGGCATTCAGACCTATACGGAGGTGATGGTGGGGGTCACGTCAGGATTAACGCAACCTGTGAGCATTAAGACTCACAATGTTTTAGCTCTCTAAAACAATAACCTATTAGAATGAGTGCATTAATATAAAAATACACGAGTCCCTGTGAATGAGCTGTTACTATAGAAACGATAATGTATTAGAACGAGTGAATTAATATAAACCTGTGATTTTCAGTTGCACTACTGTCAGAGCTGCTGTTATAGAAAATTAATCAACACCTTCTCATTCACCAGTCAGAATCCGGGATTCATCAGCATTAAGATTTTTATGTTCAATTACAATATCTTATATAACTTTTACTCCAGAGATCGCAAGTTTGAATCCCGATGATGCCACACACCACACACATCTGTAGCTGGTAGTCCAAGTGAGCAAAATTGCCCATGATGTCTGGGTGGGAGGGGCATACCCTGTCAATCACAGAGACACTAGCCAATCATGGGCATCTGTGAGCTCATGCATGCAGAAGAGGGCAGATAGCGCTTTCCCCTGAGTGTGTTGTGCTCTAGTTCGAAAAGACGTGCTCGGTAGCATCACATGTCCCAGAGGGAGCACGTGTTAGACTTCACCGCCTCGTTGGACGCTGTAATAATAATAATAATAATAATAATAATAATAATGCTTAGCTACACATAAATGCAAATCCACATTCTCCGTCAGTCACAGCAGTAATTAGGTCAAAAGGATGTTCAATAAAAACCACAACTCTTTAAAATTAAACACATGCTTGGATTCTCCTTCTGCAGGCGATGTCGGGATTAACTCTTCTCAACCTCCTGGTTAGTTTCAGAGCGTAGGTTGTCACGGTAATTAATCCTGATTTCATCTAATCCTTGTATCTGGAATGGAAAAGTCTACATTTTCATGAAGGTTATCAGGCTAACTCGCAAATCCTGCTCTCTGGACCGGAGCCCAGGCTTAATTAAAAACACACACCCGAAAGTCAGACAGGCATGATGTGCAAAACAGTTCACTCTACCGAAAAATCTAAAACAACAATGGACTCGGATCTGCACAGGGACGTACCAAAGGTCTTCAAATATGCTTGGATTCTGGCAAGCCTTGGTTAGGAGCGCTGAAAGCGAGTATAATCCATCAAAGGAAATACCAGGGATGCTTTTCCAGCGCAGACTCGGGAGTGTCAGGGCGCTCATAGACGGCAGAATGAGGAGAAATAAGAGCGGAAGTCGAGCCTCCGTCTCATCATGTCACACATACGGTGTGTATAAAGCGACACTCATAAACCTCCCTGCTATAACTCACAATGTGTCACAAGACCTTCAGCACATCATGAGGAATGCAGGAAGCAGCGTTTAGGATGTGCTTAAACTGCTGTTTTTTTCATGCATCCACATGTTCCAGATCACGTTTTATCCTTAAACGTCACAAAGACAGATTATTGCTATGGTAACGATTAAAACCACACGTACAAATCACACTTACTGTTTAACTGGATAAATGCAGGTCCATTAACAGTATGGATTTCCATAACGGGTTTATTAAATAAAACACTCTCTGATGCGCTGTTGTAGTAAAACAATCAACAACGGCACAGTGTCATGAAGCAGAGTCACTGTTACCACCGAGAAGTTGATTTATTTCCCTATTACAGCATGTCCTGAAGTGTTTTATTCCTTTAACGCCACAGCGATTTGTCAACAATTGCATTTTTTCCAATTATTAAAGAACAACACGTTGTACTTTGTATCCATTTATAGTTACAGTTCAGTGTCGGGGAATGTTTGTGAAAAGGGTTAGTTCCTGTTCTCACTTATAACAGCTATAAACAGTCGTTCTCTCACCAGCCTTTCTTTTTTTCTCTTTCTGGAAATTAATAAGACAAAAAAAAAAAATGCAGCTCTTCATGTTCCCGTGAATGCAAAAAAAAAAACATAAACTGCTCTGTCCTGAAGATGTCAGAAAAAAAAATTTAAGTTACAGCTTTGCAAATAAAAACCTGCATCAGCATGTCAGTGGTATTCTGTGGTCCGGGACACAGTTGTAGCTGCACAGAGCGTAGTAGTAGATAATGCCCAGGTTGTTTAATTCGGCTATCATTCTTCTGGGAATGATTGTTATATAAATGCCTAGCTATAGTCTGTGGACATTATCCTTACATACTGTATGTCCCTTGCTGTTCAAGATGGAGCAGCGTAGTGTGGAGGGCAGTGGCAATGGCGTCTTCAGTAGACCTGCTGGCTCTGTAGGGATCCTCATGCTGGGCTAGTGTGGGTGGTAGGGTAGAGTCAATGTAGACAAATAAGTCCCAGTTGAAACAGTCCTGAAGTTGTTCAGAAGCCCCCTCAGGGCATACTTGCACTGTCCGGACAGTTGGTTTGACCCTGGATGCTGGGTCAAAGAGAGCAGAGAAAGGTGATCAGATGACCCAGGTGGAGGAGGGGTGAAGCATTGTATTCATTCTTGACATTACTGTTGACGTGGTCGAGAGTGCTTTTCCCTCTTAGAGAGAATTGTACTTGTGAGGTTGGCCTGATTAAAGTCTCCTGTGACTTTGTAAACACCATCGAGGCGAGCTTTGCTGTTAGTATGCGGTGGTACGTAAACAGCGGTAACAATAACGGCAGTAAATTCTCTTGGCATGTGAAAATGTCGTCGGTATCGTATTTTAAGATGAGGTCTGGGGAGGGGCGTTTGTCGATTATGTGTGAATTTGTACACCAGTTATTATGAGTGTATCTGTAGAGCCCTCGTCCTAAACAATCCACGTAGACCCCGGCAGTCTGATGAGTTCTGTCGGGACGCTGTAGTTGTGACGAAAGCTGCTACTCACCGTATATCGATCCGATGTGCAGGAAGTCATGTCAGCTGTGTGTGAGATTCACCGATGTGAAGAAAATGGCCTCAGACTGAGGAGCTCGAAGCTGCTGATTCTGCACACGCCGCCATCTTGACTAAACTTGCCCAAATGCTCACTACGGCAAATAAAGTCGGCGAGTTTATTTATCATTTGCCAGGACATATACACATTGAAATGCTTGTAGCCGGGTTAGGAGCATGATTGTCTGAGTGGCAGGGGGGGAGTAGGGGAAAAAAAAACAACAGAAAAGTGTGTCAAATGACCTAAACAGCAGAAGCTGGAGTAATTACAGCTCAGTAACAGAGGAGGATGAGATACAGATGCCTTGTCTCTGTCCATAAACCTGTCAGATAGGAGACACCAATGGCAGAGGATGAGACACACACTAGCGTCCCTGACATCCCGCACCGATTCAGATGGACATCCAGCTGACATCCAAGGACAGAGGCACTCAGTGCTTCATTCCAATACTGAAATACTTCAAATCGAGTTTAATTAAAACACCAGGGGACTGTAACGTGAACTGACTTGCGCAAAACAAATATATGACCTTAGATCTATTTCAAATATAAAACATTTTTAAATATCTACAATATATAGATATGTAGAAATGTTTTACAATATAGAGCTCGTCATCACTTCTCATGGAAACAGAAGAGACCCAGTTTCATGTATTTCACATATTTTATGGTTTATATGGGTTAACATATTATAATATGATGTGTAATATGGCAGGAAAAAAACCCACAGCAACACAGCAAACTGGAAATATTTTTATTAAGTGAAGGATATATTGTCATTTTTTTTATCCATTTATAGTTACATTAATGTTGTGGAATGTCCACAAAATAAATTAGTTCCTGCTATCCCTTAAGTTAATTAATGGTAGTTCCCTCAGCCACTTCTCTTTTTTCTCTCTCTTGAAGTTAATAAAAAAAAAAGCAGCTTGTCATGTTACAGAGAAACTCAGAAGAATAAACTCCTCTGTCCTGAAGATGAACGCGTGAAGATCCAGCTTTACCACTGACTGTTACAAAGCACTGGCACTGGAGACTCCTTCCATAAACATTAAATAAATGTCTCCTCACTTTACATGTTATTTTTTTTGTTTATGTCCCTGTGAATGAGCTGTTACTATAGAAACGATAACGTATTAGAACGAAAGCATTAATATAAGCCTGTGATTTGCAGCTGCACTACTGCCAGAGCTGCTGTCATAGAAAATTAATCAGCGTCTTCTGACCAATCGGAATCCAGAAGTCAGCAGCACTGTGGGATAAAATGAATATAAAAAAAATGCTCTTCAGTGAATATTTTACACAAATTGTCCTCCGCAATAAAAGAGAAGGTGACACTGGTAAGGGGAATAGCAGAGATGATGATGATAATAATAATAATAATAATAATAATAATAATAAAACCACAGTAAGTGTGGATCATCATGGCCAAGCCAGACTGTCTAAGAGATGAAGAATGAAAGTGAAGACTGTAAGTTTTCCCGTGTTACTAAGCAGGGCTTCAGAGAAGCTTGTTAAAGGAACGTGGCTCTGAGTTCCATCTGATTTTCATCTCATTTGCAAATGGATGCTTGCAGTTGCCAGTTAGCTGCAGGGCTAATTTAGTGCGTGTTGCAGCATGCGGTTAAGTGCCTTTCTGAAGTGTATAGTGGCTGTTTTCAGCCTCTCTTACTTATTCGTTCTCGTCACATCTAACCTGATGTTTAAAACTGAGAAGAAAAAGTCCAACACAATCACTCAAGTGGTCAATAACGTAACAAAATAAAAATAAAAAACAATAGCTCCTGAGCAATGTGCACAAAACTCTGGCCAGAAGTAAATACATCTGCAACTGCATATGTCCGCATTTCTCCACAGCATTAACACTTAACCAATATCACTTCTCCTTCAGCACAGAAACAGTTTATCCGGCGAGAGTTCCTCAGTTCTCCCTCTGAGGGATCCCTTAAGACACCTTCATGTTAAACAGGAGGAAAACAATGACCAATAACTATCATTTGGAGTTTGTACCACACTCACACAGTTAATACATACACTCTTAAAAAAAAAGAGGTTCCTTAAGGGTTCTGTACGGGTTCACTGGATAATTAATGGTGCTTAGCTTCCAACAAATCATTCTGCTTGGAATACTTTCTGATAAGAAAAACATTTTGTTAAAGACATTTGAAATTTTGTAAGAGTTTTTCAGAAGGTCTTTTAGATAGTTATATGACCTAGGTGGAACCATTTCTACTAGAAGAACCCTTTGAACGATATAATGGTTCCCTGCACCCCAAAACAGTTTTCAAAGTCCTACAGGATTATTATTGGCTAAACATGATCTATGGAACCTTTTGAAGGCTCTTCTTGGTTAATTAAGCCTTCTTAGCTTCCAAAAATGGTACTGCTTAGAACCCTTTCTGATATGAAAACCCCTCGCTGTAGATTTGTTTTCCTCAAAATATTTCCTATCAGAAGGGATTCCAAGTAGAACCATCAAATTATAAACACTGTTTTCTGAGAGTGTACATATGAATTGACTGGGTTAACAAACACTTATCTCCAAATTATTGGTAATTACTTTGTTCTGGGTTATAACTTAAAAAAATAAAATAAAATACTTATAACCCATCACATGTTTACCATTTAGCTAAACCACCTTTGGTACTTGGAACCTTTTCTGATTGAGAAACACTTAGTTGTAGATTTTCTCACAGAAACATCCCCCAAAGAGACAAACAAAGAATTCTTAAACTTGCTCCTAGTATTTTATGCAACTGCTAAATGTACAAAATATTGAAGTCCAGCTTTCAGTGGTTTAGTCAGGACTGATTTTGTTCAGTCGTTTACAAATTCAGTGTTCACCTAGTGTTCTGTTATCTTCCTTTTGATGCTCTGCAGTGCCATTTTCTCAGATCTGTCCTGTCCAGAGTTGTTAACCCCTCATCTACAGCCCCCAGGGGTATCATAAAGACGCGTCCCTTTAGGTTTTTCAGCTTCGTGCACTGAACCCAGGGGCAGCAGCTGCACTGCGTCATCGTAAACAGAACTAACAGACCACCATGTTACTTAACATGTTATTACAAGGCAGGATAAATTCAGTAATACTGAAGAGTCACAAAGACAACGATTTGTGTTCATAACATATAACAATTTTTTTAAAGAATTGAAGGTATTTAAAAATAAGAAAGTAATTCACAGACCACCTCAGCTCAGATTTATTTCACGCACAAACCAATTCAAAAATTATGCACATTATTTAGATGTGTTTATAGGATTTCATGGAAATACTAAGCGTAATAAGCAACTTTACAAAATCTGACTGAGCTGCATTTGTGAGATTGATTGTTGGGAACACTATCACTGAACACCACTGTCCCCAACGACCAATCACTGAACAGCACTGTCCCCAACGACCAATCACTGATCAACACTGTCCCCAAAGACCAATCGCCGATCACCACTGTCCCCAACAACCAATCACTGAACACCACTGTCCCCAACGACCAATCACTGATCACTTTTGATAGAATTCTGAGAGTATGTATGTACAGAGTATGTAAATTCTGCTCTGAGTGTCTTCAGAAGAGCTTCCTTCTTCATGTAACAAGTTTTGCTATGCAAATGATCATGATGATGGAATGAATATGCAAATTACATCTTTCGTGACGTCATCTGGCTACTTCTAGCGAGTTTTTTCAGCATGCATTTAGCTACTTTCCCTTGGAAACACTTGGCAACACTGGAGCAGTGGTTCTCCCGAGCTTCAGTCCCTCTGGTGGTGTTGCTACGAACTGCAGTGCGGCGCGTCACTAATTCGGGAGGAGAACCTGTTCACAGGGTTACGCACAGCCAGTGTGGAGCGCGCGCTGAACGCGAGCCACTAACACCAGTGACAAACCTGACAGTGCGTCCGGCGCAGAACAGCACTCTACCTCACATGACTCAGCGGGTGAATGTGGACCCGAGAGAAGATTCCGAGATGTCTTTCAGACTGGTGAATCGCTGAAAGTGAGGCTTGAGTGAAAGGGAGAGAAATGGATGGATGGAAGGGTGGATGGATGGATGCGCGTTTCTCGCTCAGCTATGGAAGAGGAAAGTGTGCTGCGCTTTAAAATGAGCCTCGCTGCCAGCGGAACACACGTGTAAACTTTTCTTTATGGAGGTTCAAAATGACATTGTCTAATCTGAACCAGAGTCATGACGCGCTCAACCTGTCTTTTTCCGAGCTTTCCAACAGCAGCGGAAACGCGACATGCGCCGGCACCGTGCTGGACGCGCAGGTCGTGGCGGTGGGAATCTTCCTGGCTGTCTTCATCCTGGCTGCGATCGTCGGGAACATTTTGGTCATCCTGTCTGTTTTGTGCAACAAACACTTGCAGACGGTGACCAACTTCTTTATAGTCAATTTAGCCATCGCGGATTTGCTCCTGAGCGTCGTGGTGTTGCCCTTCTCCGCGTCTCTGGAGGTGTTTGGATGTTGGGTGTTTGGACGCGTGTTTTGCAACATCTGGGCTGCTGTGGACGTGCTGTGCTGCACCGCGTCCATCCTCAGCCTGTGCATCATCTCCGTAGACAGATACATAGGAGTCAAATACTGCCTCAAATACCCCACGATCATGACCGAACGCAAAGCCGGGGTCATCCTGGTGCTTGTCTGGGTCTCCTCGATGGTCATCTCGGTGGGGCCGCTTTTAGGCTGGAAGGAACCTCCGCCGTCGGATGAGAGCATCTGCAGCATCACCGAGGAACCCGGTTACGCGCTGTTCTCCTCGCTGTTCTCCTTCTACCTCCCGCTCATGGTCATCCTTGTCATGTACTTTCGGGTGTACGTCGTGGCCCGGAGGACCACCAAGAGCCTGGAAGCAGGAGTGAAGCGAGAAAGGAACAAATCCATGGAGGTGGTGCTGCGCATCCACTGCCGGAGCTCACCGGAGGACGCCGGCGCGGGGTCGAAAAGCAAGAACCATCCGCTGCGCAGCTCGCTCTCCGTGCGCCTCATGAAGTTCTCCAGGGAGAAAAAAGCAGCCAAGACTCTGGCCATCGTGGTCGGGATGTTCATAGTGTGCTGGCTGCCGTTTTTCTTCGTCTTGCCTCTAGGTAGGTGATGTTTCCGTGTCGATTTACTGTGTGGTTTTGTGAGTTCCGCGCGTAAAAACACTGCAGCAGCGGCGTTGAATTCATCCCGGAAGTACTGAATTAGCTCTCAAAATGAACTGTTATTTTAAATTTCATTTCTAAAATAAATTTGTTGCATTTTGATTCACGACTGTAACTTTTAGGGGGGGGGGGGGGTATTTATTTTCACTTGTTCATAATTTCTTTTTTTGCTCTTTTGAGAACAGATAATTAAGTGCACAGTTTCCTATATTCTTATATTCTTATATTTTTACACTTTAACACTTTTTTATTTTTTACATTTTTATCTGTATATTGTGCTCTTTAGAGCAGATGTAATATGACTTGCACAGTCCTGCTTCAGAAAAGATTGTTCTTTTTTTCTTCTGTGAAAATTGAACACTTATATTAATTGTATTATTATTTTTTTATTATGCGTTTTTGCTCTTTTAAGCAAGCACAGATAATCAACCGCACAGTCATGCAACAGATGAGCTGGTTTTTTTTTGTTTGTTTTTTTTTTTCAACTCAAATGCACACATGCATTTTCCCTACATGCTGGTTATTAAATGCCACTGAACGCATCTTTTTGCAAACTCACACAGAGCAAAATCACCAGTGTTGTATATACAGATAAACATCTAAAGAGCATAATCCACTCGTTACAGTTCATTTGAGCCTCATAAGAGGTCATTAAACACTGCGGATTTGCTACGAGCATCAAACCGAGGCGAGTCGAGCTGTGTGTAATCCTCCTGCACCCCAACACTTAAACAAAAGCACTTCTGTAGAAGCATTATGCACTCGCATATCTATAGGCTTATTAAAAACCTAGGAATACTTCAGGCACGCGCATACCTATAGGTGTAGGGATGCTGAATTGATGCATAAACTTTGCACAAGTGCATTCCGATATAAACACCTATACATACTGTCCGCATGAGCATACCTACTGAAAAAAAACAAAAAAACAAAGTCTTTCTTCGTGTGTTCCAGGTTTAACTCGTGAAGGCTCGACGTTCATGAACATCGCTTAAGGAATACAATTAGAACTGCTCATACAGCACAGAGCTTCCACACTGGCTGGTCCTCAGGGAACAAAATGTTCCTGTTTTCCTGACAAGTCTCAGTAAATAAGAGAGAAATGGGCTGGGTTTCATAGCTAGGACAGAACAGTCACGTGAACTTCACGTGTGAATAATCACATAATTCCTCTCTTCTCGTGTTATTTTTCACGCACGGACTTTTCATGTGTTTATATTTCTCACGTGATATTTTGCCCCCCATGAATGTATTTGCCTCTTTGACTGTATTCGAATTGTGCCTACACAGTCGAGAACCTTTAAGCGTGCTAAGTGCGGTTGTCCTACTCAGGGAACCCTTAATGGTTCCATGTAGAACCTTGCAACAGTGTTTCCCTGTTATAACAGATTCCCCCGTTGGGTGGCTAAGGTGGATAGTTCTTCACTTGCAAGTAGAACCCTTGTTGCGGGAGCTGAGACCCTTTAATGATCTATGACAATTTAGCTAAATTTTAAAGACACGTTCTAGGTATTAAGGTTCTTGGTATTAAAAGGATAAATAATTTGGAGTTTGTACTGCACACATACCCAGGGGGTTCTAATCTTCCAAAAGGTGTTCTCCTCAGAAGCAAAGAACCCTTACCTCTCCTAAGAACCCTTGAGGAACACGTTTATGTAACTGTTAAATCTATAACACATGAGAGGAAGGAACCCTTACATTTTATATAGAACTGTACAACAGAGACTTTCCCTTTTAGAAAGCATTGCATCCAAATCCAAAGAACCCTTTGAGTTCCTCTGGCAGGTCTTGCATTAAGCTGTAGACCTGGATCGATGTCGATAAAGGGTTCTCCTGTGGTTCACAGCTTTCTGTTTTGTATTCCCATGTGTTTTGATAATTGTGATTGACAGCTTTATCGTGCATACCAAAACAAATACGTCTAGTCAAGTAGAAACAGTTGACAGTAACCTGAAGGACCGATCCGTAAATTCTCTGCTTTATGAAGGGCATGATGAAGGCTCTTATGGGCCAAAGCTTTCTCGATGTTGCATAACGAACAGCGTCATGATGAGTTCTAATTACAGCAAGGTACGCCTGGCCATGATTTATCTATCCCTCTATCCCTTATCTCTCCCCTGAGTTATTTCTACATGGAGTTACCATTAATTAATCAGGGTTAAAGGATTTTATGCATTGAAAGTGGAAATAATCTAAAGGAGCAAAAGCCAAGCTGCCATTCACGCAACACATCCAGTTAGCCACGAGTTCTGCTCAGAATACAAAAAAGAGGCTAAAATGTAGATTAAAATTAAACCTGGTAAGAATATCTCTCAACATTATTTAAAAAAAAAAGGTTTGATTAACAGTAAGTGGCTAATGTTGTCAATTTTCAGTGTAGCAAAGCTCTAACAAGATTAGTGAAGTTCTGTGAGTCATTCCGTATCCGTATCAATTTTAACAGAATTACGTTTGTCTTCTTTGGCCAGTGGTGCATTTGCCACATGTGCGCACACATGCATGAGCCATAATTATGCCCATGGCTCCTAGTATTTTACCTCATTCCTTTGCAGGTCTAATCTCAGCATCTCAGGGTGAGGTCTAAGCACACAGCGTGGTAGGAA
Source organism: Pangasius mekongensis (assembly GCA_033441845.1). Taxonomy (NCBI): domain Eukaryota; kingdom Metazoa; phylum Chordata; class Actinopteri; order Siluriformes; family Pangasiidae; genus Pangasius; species Pangasius mekongensis. Next base: position 1,186,941 of record JAKKZJ010000028.1, read on the forward strand.
TTCCATATTAATGCCATGTTGCGATGGATATTTGTCTGAGATTTGCCACTAAATATGCCAGCTAGTCCCCTCTGACCTGCTTTGTATTTTGCCGTAATCATATTGAGTTGAAGAGGGCAGTCAAGACAAACACACACACACACACACACACACACACACACATCTAAACCTACAAAGAGCTTCAGGCAAAGAAAGAAGTGTGGAGGCCAAAATGAGCAGAATTAGGTCACTGTCTGAGAATTTTACAAAACAATTTATTTCTACACCTTTTGATTAAAGACTTCTTCAGTAGAATGTTTTTTGAAAGGAAAGCATTGTTCGGGGTTCATGATTGGATCTTAAAGACCACAGTAATCCCCTTGACATAGAGGTGTCCATTGGGATTGGGATGCCCCAGGACGCAAAGAAAAGGTGGCAGGGATGGTCAGTTTTTACGTTTGCATGAACAGTGAGATGAAGAGTGTCTGTGAGAGTGGGCGGGATTGGTCAGAAATGTCACAAGGAGTGTATTGGATTGGTTAAGAATCTCTTTGGGAGTTGGTGGGATTGGTCAAGAGAGGCTTTTGGAGCAGACAGGACTGGTCAGGATTGGTCAAAGGTGTCTTGCGAGAGTGAGTGGGACTGGTCCCAGGAATGTCTTTGGGAGAGACAGCAGTGTCTGTGAGATAGGGCTTGATCAACCGTGTGAATTCCTTCAGGAGGGCACACACATGTTGCTTGTGCATTGGAAACCAAGCCATTCCTGTTTTTATATAAGTGCATAACTAGTGTTTAATTTCGAGGATTCTTCAAGGGTTCTTCAGGTAGTTATGGCTTCTTAACTTAGTAAAATGGTCCTACTCTGAATTTATTCTGCTGTGGAAACACTTAATGATTGGTTTCTAAATAGAAACTTTAGGGGTTCACACAGAAGGATAACCAAAGATCTCGTAAGGGTTTCAGCGTTAACGTTTTTCTAAGACAAATTTTGGCCAAGGTAAGCATCTGTATAGCACTGATGTCGGGTTCTACATAAACCTTTAAGGGTTGCTCCATAGGGACACTCTGAAGACGCATTTAGGATTTAGGGTGCAAAATGGAACATTTTCTAAAGTGTTCAGATTTCTTGGCGCTCCATGAAGTTACTCACCAGGCTAGCGGTATTTTGAAAATGAAAATACTACCAGTCCCTCAAAACCCACAAAAATTAATGAGACCTCAACTATTTAATTTTCCCAAATAGTTACCAAAGGACCCGTGAAATTAGTGAGACATTTCACAGATCTAGAGTAAAGCTTAAAGCTGCTG
>JAKKZJ010000028.1:1191364-1208197 GCA_033441845.1 Pangasius mekongensis
GCCATAATCTTTGGGGTTCACTGGAACACTGAGTGAAGTTAGAAAAAGCACGAGCAGCATCACTACACTGAGCGATGGCGTCACTCTTCCGTATCCAACATGGATGAAGCTTTCAGATGTATGTATCCTTATTTTTGCCTGATTGGCTAAAGAGTTTGCAATGTACAGTATATTCAGTAATTCAAAGCATTTTTGAGGGTTTTGCACAGTGTTTGTGCAATTATTTGATCACATTTCTGAGCAGTTAAAATTAAACCTTAGTGCAGGTTGAGAAATAAAATAGTCCTTTCTTCTTTTTTTTAATCTTTTTTTTTATTTGTGCATATGGTGTTCTATGATGTGTGCTTGTACATGCCTTAGTAACGGGCAGTAACGGGTACCGGTGTTCTACAACACAGATTCCCAAGCCTGGTCCTGGAGAACCCTATGTCCTGTGTTGTATAGCAACCAAAAGCCATTCCACTGGAAGCTTTTATAAGGTGCCAAATGTTTGAGGATTTGTGCAGCAGAAAACTTAAAATTGAAAAATTCTGTGCAGCTCTGTCTGTCACTTTTAGATCATCATTCTGAGATTAGCCGAGTGCACAAAAAAAAATAAAGCTTTGAATGAAGAACCTCACAGAAATGACACCTTAACCTTCCTATTCTCCTCAAATTTGCTACCATCTTTTATTCTTGGGGTCAGTTTGACCCCAGCAATTTAAACCTCCAGAATATGATTTTTACCCAAGTTTGTGCCTCAAGTACTTTATGTTTATTTATTGACTACCTAAATAGCCCTTTAAATAAAATATAGACCCTCAGCCAACCCCTCCTCCTCCCACTTTATACATCCAGAATACCGATTGCGCGAATATGGAAAAATACGCAAATCACCATAAAATCTCACTAATTGACCTACAATTGGAAAGAAAGATCTTTTTTTGGTTTTTTAAATGCTTTATATTAATTCTAAGTACAGATTTTTGTTATTTATAACATTTGGAAAGAAGAACAATTTCTGTTATCAAGGATAGTAACATGTATTATGGTCAATTTGACCCCAGGAAAAACAAACACAATTTCAAACATTTAGAACGATTGTATTTGTAAAACAGAAGGGATCGTCATTGTAGTCCAAGACCATTTATGGTTTTCTGTCTTCTCTGGTGCTCAGGACAGCGTTTTGTTCATGGTGCTCATCAGCAGGACATTTTTCCCTTTCTTGGGAACAGTGGCTCCGTCAGTGAAGGCAAAACACTGAAGATGTTACCTTCTTGTTCTTCATCGCAAGAAGCTCAAGCTTGTTTTTTTTCTCATTGTCCCCTACATGGTAACCTTCCTTTTCAGCAGTTCTTCACCCAGGGTGTACAATGTGAAAAAAAATCATCACATGTACCATTGAGTCCTTCAGCCATGTCTAATACCACCCTCAGCGTATCTGGTGATGTGGGACCATTTTGATGACATTAGCAGCACTAAGTCTACCCTGCCGTTCAGGTGGGGAGAGAGGACCATAATAACTCTGCGTTTTTGGAAGGTAATGTGTCTGCTGGTGGTTGAGAGGGAACAGGAGGGTCAACGCTAAGAGTTTCATTCTCATCAGAGGAAAATGCCTCATTATCAGGGTCCTCCTCAACATTATCCTCTGTCTCAGACACATTCTCCCCTACGTCACTTACACTGTCAGAGAACTGTGACAAAACGTCTTTGACAGAAAACCTTTGCTAGAAGGTCATTTTCAATTAATTTTCAATCTTTTTTTTCATAAAAAGAGAGCCCACAGAGCACCAAGAGAAATTTTAGAGAAGGCTTCTGTGTAAGCTTTTACATGTTTGCTCCTCCCCTATGTTGGGTGAACCATCAGTGTCCTCATGAGAACTGTGTTTTCCCCTTCCCCAAGGTCATGTGACCTATGAGTGGTTCTCGCAATACTACAGGTATGGTTATGTTAGATTAGGGCCCTAAAGCAGAGGGAAGTTTTTTGAAGATTATAAAATTGTATGTTATAGTGACCCTCAATATCATCTAAAACAAATGTGTGTAAAATGTTGATATTTCTGATATGGTTTATACAGCTAAAACAGCCTGGGGTCAAACTGACCCCAAGGAACACTGATGCTACAAAATGTGTGCAGGAAAATTAGGAAAAGTCATTAAATAAGAAGCAAAAAAAATGATGTCAACCATGTATTTAGAGACGTTAAACACTGAATGGGGTCAAATTGACCCCAAAGATAATAGGAGGGTTAAATTAAGGCTATTTGTTGCCCCCTGATAAAAGGGATAGAAGCAGCACTACAGTGTGATTTTAATAACAGCCCTGCCGGGGCAGTTATAAACCCGGGCACTGATAGGGAGTGACCCTGACCTCTTGGAATACTCAGAATGGCTGCATGGCGTCCAAAGGCTGGCAGATCTGACAACTGTTTTATGTGATACTGTGACACGGCAGCTCCTTTACTCCCTACACAAAGGGCACAGGGCCAGGTGGTGATAAAGCAGCTAGCCAAAGTGCACTAAACTGAAATCCTCACTATGAGTATGCATGTGTGCTTGTGTGTGTGTCCGAGAGCAGGACTTCAATGGAGCTGGAGCATGAATGTAGGGGTGAGAATAACAGAGGCCAAGTGAAAGCTGAGGGAACGTGCATCTACAAACTTGAAGCAGATCCAAGTTCGGAGAATTCCACTCCTCTCAAATGAGCATCCTATCATCTTATTTTTTTTTTTTTTCTTCTATGAAGATCTGTCAAATCTTTTTAGCGTAATGGTCCAACACAATCCATTTCATAATGAAATTGAAACATGGGTATCAAATTATAGTAATACTTACTTACTTTTTCCGTGCTGCATCGAATGGAAAATATGTTTGTCGGGTTTTTGTGATATTAACTCTATCACATCAGGCGCCTCTCACCCAAGGATCCCAGACTGTCAGATCTTTGAGAAAAAGACGCAGTTCAGCTCCTGTCAGACCAGAGATACCGAGCCAACTAACAAGCCCCAGTGTGTCAATCCAGACTGTTAGTGTCCATTATTTTCCAGACATGTAAATTGGTAAATTGTCCATTTTCATTTGGTTTGACAACATGTGGGTAAAACATGCTTCTTGCACACTACTGTGTGATTTGAACACAGTCACAAATATGAAGAAATTTTAGCTTACAGGAGCATGTCAAAGTTGAGAAAAGTGTTGCAGTAAGCAGTGGTTGTGTATGTTAATGCTAATCATGTGCCTTCTATATGATGGAATTAATGTTAATATGTGATGTTACTGAGTGCTTCTCATCATCACTGTAATTGTAAGTTGTAGAAATGTAAATCTGACCTTTGTGATGAGAAACATGGTAATTTTTCCTAACTTTACTACTTCTACCTGAGACATTTTAACAATAATAAGTACTTTTTACTTAGGTTCCTGCTTCTCTGCCACTAGCTCTGGTCGGGGAATGACAGCAAATCAGCGACAATGATAGCGAATGTGTCGCTGAACTGAGAACACGAACTCTTATTTGATAAAAAATTAAACAATGTCTCTCCCTCTCTTCTCTTTCTACCCCCAGGATCTTTCTTCCCTGCTCTGAAACCTTCAGACATGGTGTTTAAAGTCATCTTCTGGCTGGGTTACTTCAATAGCTGCATCAACCCGGTCATCTACCCCTGCTCTAGTAAAGAATTCCAGCGCGCCTTCACCCGCCTGCTTCGCTGCCAGTGCCATCATCGACGACGCAGCTTACGCCGCTTCTACGACCAGCGCTGGCGTACAGCCCTCAGGGGCCCGGCCAGAGACTCGCGGGGTGTCTATCAGGCCGGTTTCTCCCTCCATGATTCCCGCAGCAGCTCGATTTTCTCATGTCAGAGCAAAGGCCGCTCCCTGAACCTGAAAAGCTGGAGCCTCTTCCCTCCCTTACAGAAATCTTCCTTCCATCTGAAGGAGAAGATGAACAACTTGTCTAACAAGATCAAGAGCGGTGCAGGGAAGAGCTCAATGCCCTCGTTGGACAGGACTGAGATCGATACGGTGGCCATGGGGATCTACAGTGAGTGCAGCGAGCCAAGCGGGTATCAGATGTACGATCTGACGGAATGTTATGGCTTGAAGGAGACAGATATCTAAACAGAGGCGTTCTCGTTTTGCTAACGTCTGGCGAAGAGTTGCTCAGAGACAGACACGAAATGGGCAACTTGACAAAAGCACACTCTTTTAAGAGATAAAATTCAAGATCAAGACGAGGAAATGTTTCTGTTTTTCTAAGACAAGGACAGACATTTATTTTCACTGGGGTAATTTAAGCATTTGACTTTCAGAAGTGAACACAGAAGGTGCAAATATTTGTTATTTTCCCTGTAAAGTAAAACTACTGCTTTACTCCAGACACAACAAGTGCCATCACCTGGCATACAAACAGACTGTGCCCTCGGTAAATTCATGTGGCCTTTCAATATAATCCTTTAAAGTCACCCAAAACTTTGTGAATTATACAAAACAAAGTCATCAGGAAATACCGTTGCTATTCTAGCTTTCTTGTTATTACACCACAAAAAAGGTTTAGGGGCACCTGTACTTTCACCCTCCTCCAGAAATAAAGAAATCAAGATTATGTCAAGAATCCTGATCAAGATTATATCAAGATTAGATCGAGATGATGTAAATTTTTAAAATACTCATGCTGTTATAGGAAATTAGTCAATGACGAGGTGATGCGATGAAGTGGAGTTCCTTTTCTCAGTTACGTTATAGCAGCTATAAACAGTCGTTCCCTCACCAGCCTCTCTTTTTTTTAATCTCTGCTGAAGTTAATAAGTCAAAAATAACGCAGCTTGTCGAGAAAGTTATAGAGAAACCACAAAGCGTAAACTCCTCTTTCCTGAAGAGTGTCAGAAAAAAAGCCTTTGAAGTTACAGCTTTACCTCTGACTGTTACAAAGCACTGACACTGGAGACTCCTTCCATAAATATTTCCATAATTGCTTCCAACCAATGGCTGAAAGTCACAGTGGGACTTAGGATGCCTATTCTTCTCTACTGTGAAATAGTGTCTTTCTTTTGTTTAGTTCCTGCTTGAGATGGAGGAGGAATTGGACAAAATTGTTATGGTTCATTGCTTGCAATATGTCAGGACATAAAATTAAGCAGAGATGCTTGGAGAAAAATCTTTGATGTTGCAGGGATCTTGGGTTAGTGTGATCGGCCAATTAGTAGCTTTGGACATACTCTGGTGTAAATTTTAATAAACGTCTGGTTGATGTTGATGCAGAGTTAATTGCGATAAAATCTTTCGGTTTAGATACAGTACGTTTCAGTCTTTAATTAGATGTTTTAACCTTGTAGGGATTAAAATCGGTTTATTCCACGTTGCTAAATAAACGCACATATACATCCATCCATGCAAAACGAAAGGTCATGCATGTGAACGGGCTTTAACCACTAAAAGCATGTCTATTAGCAACCAAAATTAAAGTCTAAGATTTTCAACCAAAAACCACTGCAGTGACATGTTTACATTTTTAGCAGAAAATTAACACAAAGTTAACACATTTTATAAAGTTTAGGGTGACTTATAAAGGAGGTCACAATCAGAACACCACTAAAGAGCTCATTCTTAACATCCTCTGAAATACAGGGAGCTACCTATAACTGTGAGACATCCGAGGAACTGGGAAACCCGTGGTACTGCTTGCTATTTATGCACTGACGTGCCAAGACGTACTGTGGCGTTTACATATGTAGAGTGCTTATGGTTTAACCCGAAACAGACTATTATTTAAACGGAATGCAGCACACTACTTCTATACACAGATTTTGACTATATGTTGATATGATTTGCAATGGAAGTTGTCCTTGAAACCAAGCAGCGACCACATATAACAAGAACTTTTCATTTTAATTCTTGAAACATGTTCTGAATTCATTTGTATTTGCAAATGTGATGTCCACCCATGTCTGATGTAACACAAAAAATAAATCGTAAAAAGTAAAATAAACCTGTAGATTTTGTGTATGTGGTTCGATTTTCTTATTCCCGCTTCAGTCTACTGGCACCTGTACTGTGTGTTCTGTACTGTAGGTGTCCTTAGCACATAGCTAACTGGCTGGGCATAAGTGGGATTTCAGCATCAAAGTCTTTTTTGCATCATCAACTCTCAACACAAGATTCTGGCCCAATCACAAAGCTATACATAAGTCGGTGATATATATATATATATATATATATATATATATATATATATATCTTTTAAGTAAAGTGTTACCTAAAAAAATAACCGCAAGAATCTTGTGAACAAACATCTCATGTTTAAGAAAAGAGCATGAAATTCTGACTAGTCGGTTTTTAATTATTATGTATGTGAGCCGGCTGAGTCTGACACTGACCTGGGATCAGGTCGACGTGTTGAGTTTTAGCCAAGGAAAATGCTGATGGATGCAAATAATCACATAAACTGTTCCCTGAAGTTAAGTGAGATGTCATCACCTTGTGTCCTACCGTCACAGAGTTCTGCGAATTAGCTCAAGCTAGGAGAAAAGGAACGGCACGCCTGATGGTACAAGTCATCCCAAAGACTTCCTGTTGTGGACGGTTTTAAAACCAGAGAACATGGCATGCTGTAATAGCAAGGACGGGGGCGAGAACATTGCACTTCCAATAGCTGCAAAAACATTCGAACGTTTTACACTAACCGTCTAGAGCTAACCATCTCTCTCTCTCTCTCTCTCTCTCTCTCTCTCTCTCAGGGTAGACTCGCTGGTGCCAGTCCTCTGTCCAGTACGTCTAGCTCCAGACTAATTATATAATGCAAACAAGACCATATCCCACATTTCTATTTTTGCACCACTATTTTTCTCTTGTGAGCATTTTTTAGAGCCTGCGTGTGACACTGACAGTGTATAATCTCTTTTACATAATCAAGCAATGACAGCAGATGGATGTGTGAGATGATTAAATTGCATGTGGCTGAGGCGTACAAGAGAGAATCAGTTTCAGCTGGTTTATCCTGAAATAAGCCAAAGATGAATTGGTAATTATTTATTTATTGTAATTCCACACTATTATTTATTTATTTATTTATTTTAATACATAATTAGTATTATAGTATTAGAACATAGATTCAGTTATATATGGTGTCAACATCTTAAATAATGTGCAGTAGGGGCGCAGTTTTTTTAAGAGTTAGCTCAGCAACAACAGCAAAAAAGTACGCTATCTGACAAACAAACAAACAAACAAACAAATAAAGATTTGTTCTGAGGAAACATACTGCATTTGTGAGAAAGGGAAACCGATAAAAGCAGACTAGACTCACTTATTTCAACAGCAAACACAAACACTGAGTGGGAAAAGGCCTCACATTTACATTTACAGCTACAGCATTTGCATACAGTTCTTCAATCTTCAAATATATCATATTTTTCTTGTATAAACATATAATTTTAAATACTTACAAACAATCTATGTTAAGTAAAAAATACATTTACAAAACATTCCCCCTACTTCCCTGGTTCCAACATACTATTAGCTATGGCATACTATGCTATCACTGCTAAACTACTACGCTACTCTGCTACTCTCAGTCTGAAGAGAAGAGACATCTGTCCATCAACATTGAGGATTGTTGACGTTTCACTTCAATAAGTTCAGTGCGTCCTGTACTGTTGGTATCCTTAGCACATAGCTAGCTGGCTGTATAAGTTTTAGTAAACCGGCTTGAATTTTTCACAGCGTAACATAATTGGGATTTCAGTACGTTGAGGTCTTGATTTGCATCATCTCAACAATTCTCAACACAAGCTTTTGGCCCAATCACCAAGATATATATAAAAATCAAAATAATTTTGGATACTTAACATAAGCAAGAGTCTTTCTTCGAGACCACTCCAAGCCTCATAGGTCCTCAAAGTGGTCTACCCTGGTTGAGCAAAAGAAATCCTTTTCAAATTTGATCTGCAGAATTGCAGCTCAGTGGTGAGGTTGTGAGTTCAAATCCCAGGACCGTGAAGCTGCCACAGCTGGGTCCTTGAGCAAGCTCATTAACTTTCATCTGCTCAGCTTAGTTCTAAGTCACTTCATGTAACAGCATCTGCCAAATGAACACGTGTAAATACAGAATTGCCCTATTGTTTTTCTGTGCGCTCATTTGTGTCCTTCTTAGAGTGAGAGAGGTCCATGCTTGCAGCGGATCCAGGCAGACATATCCTGCAGCCCATGATCATTAGGAAAGCTCTACGGAAGGACCTGTTGAAGAAACCGTAGAGGAATGGATTCAGGGAGGAGTTCACATACCCCAACCAGAGGAGCACATCCCATATCACACTTGTTGTTTTGTATTCAATGAAAGGATCCACAATGTTCACAGTGAAGAAGGGCAACCAGAAGAGGAGGAAGACACCCATGATGATACCAAGAGTTTTTGCTGCCTTCCTCTCCCTCCTCAAGTAGTTGCGGTGCTTCTGTTTCTTGCTGGAGTTCTTGCCCACACCATTGGCCATCTGAGTTTCCAAAGCACTTATCTGCATGGCTTGTCGCTTGGCTGCTTTGTAAATCTTCCAGTAAGCAACTAGCATTGTGGCCATGGGAAGGTAAAATGCCACTAGTGAAGCTATGATGGCATAGACACGGTTTACCAGCAGGATGCACACATTCTCAGGCAAGGGTACATCCACACCAAGCTTGTGTAGCCCCAGGAGGATGGGACCAAAGGAGATGAGCAGTGGAACAGCCCAACATATGACAATTAGCAGAGCCACACGACTACGGGACATCTTAAAGGAATAGACCAGCGGGTTACAGACGGCGTAGTATCGGTCAAATGCGATGCAACTCAGGTGGAAGATGGAAGCCGTGCAGAGCATAACATCCAGGCTGGAATGCAGCTGGCAGAATGTTTTGCCAAAGTTCCAGCAACCTTCGACAGTTCGTACCATGCTGTAAGGCATGACCACCAAGCCCACCAGGAAGTCAGCCACTGCTAGCGACATGACAAAGGAGTTTGTGTGAGACTGGAGCTGTTTGAAATAAGCGATAGCCAGCACCACTAGAAAGTTTCCAACCACTGTGCAGAAGATTCCAATGATTATGAAGCTGTACAGAGCTACTCGGAGACTTGGGCTCCTTGCTTTAGCGCAATCTTCCAAATCACCAACAAAAGATTCATTGCTGCCATCCATCCGCTCTGAGCTGTTTGCCATGGCTTTAGGTGATGTCTAGTGGGGAAAAAAAGAAGCAATACACATAAGCATGACCAAAAAGCATCATTGAAATACAGGCCCCATATTTTCATTGAAATACAGGTCCCGGTGCTAGGTCACCGGTACTTGTTGACTGTCCCCTTTGGCCATGCTTGGCTGTATTTTCCTCTAGTACGACTAGTTCATTTTAGGCTATGCCACTCCTGATTCCTGATTGCTTTGCTACTAATCTTGGCAATAATCTATTCTGTGAAAGAAAGCAGGCATTTGGAAGTTTACACAGGGTGACACAAGCCTCCAAAAAATGAGGGATCTGTGCAATATCTGATTATGGCAGGCTCAAAACAACCAAACAAATGTCACTCAGCCACTCTGGCATTCTGGTAGTGCAATGCCTTTCATGCTGGTGGTGTGCCAAAAAAAACTTAAACAGGAAAAAAAAAAACCTTAATTTAACCTCTTTCGAAGACTGAATGGAGTCTCTGCAAAAGGCCCAAGTGAAATCATCTGGATTGTTCTAAAGGGGAAATGATCAGCAAGTGTAACATTATCTCTGTCTCAGCTTTATGCTAATTAGTCCCACTGAATGAGTGATAACAGAACGCTAACAAAATTACATCATCAGTGAGAAGGAACAGTCCTAAGAATTAGTTCCTCATGAACAGGGTTGCCAGATCTCAGACCAAGTACATCTCAAAATATGTACATCAAAGACCTGAAACTAGTGAAAAATTGTTGATGGTATATGACAGACCAGTGGCAGCATAGTTTTATGTTAATTCATTCAGAGTCGTTGTTTTAGTCACTTAATTTAAGAGAACTTTCATCATGTGTTCTTGATGTCCCAATGTTTCTTATTTGAAAAAAAAAAAAAAAACCTTCACAAAGCTATATACAGTCATACAGTATCTGATTTTCATTTTAGCTAATTTTGGTTTTTTGGTGATGGTTCACTGCATGGGGAGATGAAGCAAACTGGAATCCCTGCTGAAAAATAGACCTTAGTCTAACCTGCTACCAGGCACTACATTTTCTGCCCGAATGAAGAGTGTTAGCCTACTTGCTCGCCTTCCATGAAAACTCCTGCTTGTTCTGACCGGCTACACGTTCCCAAATCTCAGGCTGATCAAACTGGTAGACCATTTTTTTGCCAGCTACAAAGGTATTTCCAAGCTTTCTTATTTTTTGTTTAAATTGATCTACTAGCATGATTAGCTTGCCCAGTGTTTTGGTAACTAGTAGCTGGTCAGACTAAGGTGGATTTTTTAGCAGGGATTCCAGTTTGCTTCCGGTCTTTATGCACAGAGATGTGACTAGCAAAATCAAGATTAGCCAAAATGAGTCGATAAGGAGTCGCATCCAGGGTGTGTTCCTGCCTTGTTCACAGTGTTCGCGGCCCTGAACAGGCCTCAGATTTACAGCAACACTGACCAGGAAAAAGTGCTGACTGAAGATGAATGAATGCATGAGTGAATGAATGTTTGAGCCGATACTGAAACAATTAAGTCGCTCAGTGAACTAAACATGATTGTTGTCAGCCATGTTTGACAACATTGTGATTCCACTGTTGATCGACTTGTAATCGATTAACCCCCTCAGTCTGACCAGTTGGGTTAAATGGTTTCTGTCAATAATTTCAAAATTCACCTAAAAACAGGAACGAGCTACAGCAAACCAACCTGATGTCAGGGTACTAATACGAGCTTCTGCTGTAAAGGTCCGAGGCTTTTTCTTAAATTTACTTGAAAACTTGTACTTGATTAAGATGTGGTAAGGACAGATTTTGACCAGGTGGTGTTTAAATCCCTTGGAAAACAAAATCTCTTAAAATGTTAGGTACAAACTGCGAATGCAAGTGCACAGGCTACTGTACAATCTAGTTCAGGCTAGTTTATCAGTCAAATTTAATGATCGATTCATTAAAACTAAAAAAAAAAAAAAAATGCTGTTAAAACTCAGCTTGGTAAATTGACTTCTTCTCATCCCTAAAGTTTTCAATGAGACAGTAAATGACTGCTATTGCTATGTTATGATTGACTGGTTCATGTTTTTTTTTTTTTGCGAATTCAAGTCTCCGGGGAATTCAGACAAATCCGCAAGGCTCGTCAGTTTCTTAGCCCGTGACGGAAACCTGTAAACAACATCTGGGAATGTCTGGTTCTGGCAGAGATTCAAAATAGGAGGGAGGGGAGGATGGAGAGAGGAGGGGCATGGTTTTAAATGGTTTTAGTTCACTAAGAATCATAATTTAATGACCACCACTGGGAGAAGTGAGTGGTGTGGTATTTTCCAATGTGATTATATACAGAATTTTGTCATGGCTTGCCAGATTAAATATGTCCATAAATATGTTAAATTATAGCTGCACTTAAGACTGAGCTAATGCGGACTAAGACGATGTCATATAAGTGAACAAAATTGTTTTTTAATAAAAGTCTCGATTGTGGTTGTAGTAGAATAACATCAGTTTGGATGGTACTTGAGGTTTTAAGGGGCAAATGCAGTGGTATTATTTTAAAAAGCAGTTGAAGTAATAGCTCTAGTATTGACGTCATGTTGACATAGATCGTGTTCCATCAAATCTCTAAATCGTTGTGTTTAATGTCATGTTTAGTCTCAGGTGATTACACAGAGTGAAATATTCTCTAGATCTAGATTTGATCTCTATCATCCTTTTTTTTTTTTTTTCTCCAAAATGCCTTTGGAGGAGAAACTAAAAGTAAATCGACTTAGCGCATGACAGAACTGTAATTGTTTTTCGAGTTTGAATGAGGGGGTTATGACTTTTCTGTTTGCTTGGCATTTGGAGGAAACACAGCATGAAGCCAGTCGAGCATTACAGAGTTGAAACACTTAAAACATTTTGAAATCGCAGGTTCAGTTGTCGATCTGGCTTTAAGTGTGTGCGTAATGGTTTGTCCCACGTCGTTTTTATTGTGCCGTCAGTGAAACACTAACCTTTTCAATGTCAGTCTATTGATAGCTATTAGATTTTGTGATCCAGCCAGATTGGCTTTTTTTTTTTTTAGATTACAGTTAGATCTACATTTTTGTGCAATTTAATAAAAAACGTTACAAACATTACTCAGTTCACTTATACCTATTTCTTAGATTGATTTTCTAATTCTAGAGGATTTAACCTTTAACAAAAGATGTTCAGAAACATTTCAGACCAGCCATTCTTCCATATATTCTAGCGGTGTCCCTGGCTGCCTTCACTGTAATACATACTGTAGCTCATGTCGTTTATCTCCAGAGGGGCTGCAGTTTGACATTTCTTTAGTTTGGGATTATATTAGTGGAGTTCAGAAAGGCCAGTTCTGCTCAATATCCCAGCATGTCTATGCAAACAGAACCCCTACAGGCAAGGACCCTCCATCCATCTGACCACTCACACACAAGTGGCTGCTCATTAAGAACAGCCTTTATGGACATATTGCGAGAGGAAATGTGTGTGTGTGTGTGTGTGTGTGTGTGTGTGTGTGTGTGTGTGTTCCTTTCCCATGTCTTACCCAGGCAATTAAATCCCTCATAGGAAAAGTTATAAATAAAAGATAATTTTGAGTGCACAGTAAAAAAAAAAAAAATACTACTACTTTTTTCCCCAAGGCAACCGATTTTAAAGTTTAAACCCAATCAGAAAAGACTTCTATATCAAGTTTAAAGACCTACAAAGTGCTTTTTATTTATTTAAATCCCTTCTTGTGGTAAACACTCTCTACGGAGAGCAAAGTAAATCGTTTGTAATCCTTACAGAGTGCTTGCACGCTAATTTGCTGTGCTTGTTATTTTTGAACAAGTCCAGCTTCTGCTCTCACCAAAAAATGTCGTTTATCTGCCTCGCCTCTGCCTCTGCCTCTGCCTCTGCCTCTGCCTGTGGAACAAAAGCAGAACTGTTGTGCAGGGCATGGTATCTTTTTAATAGCAACTTTGTGATTTTTCTAGTTTACCTGCATTTATAGACTTTCAACAATGGTGAAAATTTAGTCAATTTAGTGTACGATGAACAAAATACAGCAGGTTATATAAGGAAAATACTGTTGTTTTTTTTTTAGTCCAACCTACTGATAACAAAGAATAACCAGGGAAAGATAAATATCACTAGTCTAAAGATAGAAGGTACAGGTTTAATAGTTCAAACATGCATCAAACTTAAAAGTTTATGGCTTTATTTTCAATCAGTTTTAATAATCAATCTGCTTTTATTCTGGCATTATATGTTTTTTTTTTTTTTTTTTTTTTTAATCTTTGCATAAAGGACATTTATCAAATATGCAAATCACAGGTTTATGTTAAGGCTCTTCTTCTAATAGGCTTTTGTTTCTATGGTAACAGCTGATTATCAGATATACGATACAACTGTTGATATGGTGAGGCTTTCTGTAAGGACATGGCGTCTCCACTAACACTCAAAGGTAAAGCTGTAACTTTGCGGTTGCTTAGTGACATGACAAGCTGCGTTTTTGTTGTTTGTTTGTTTTTTGTTTTGTTTTTTGTCTTATTAACTTCAAGAAACAGAACAAAGAGAGGCTGGCGAGGAAAGTGAGCACAGGAACTCACTTGTTTCATAGATGTAACACAGCAAAAATGTTAAAAAAAATTGTCATTTTTTAATGAATAAAAAGTGTAACTGTTGGCAAATTGCTGTGATAAAATGGGAATAAAACACTTCGAGACATGCAGTTATAGGAAAATAATCAACTTCAGGGTGATAACTCTTCCCCCGCTTCATCACACCAGCCCAGTATGTGCAATGGTCTGGTGTAATTCTTAAACTGTTACTGATAGAATATGTTAGTAATATTTGAATATCACACCATGAGAAAATGACTTATGGTGATATCCCTTGGTGTATGCGATACAAGTGCTGTTTGTAATGCATGAAAAGATGAAAAGAAATAATATCACAGAAGCTTGGCGTTTACACACATGGTTTTGTCTTTCGGGGTTTTTTTTCTGCTAGCTACCAAAACTATGATCTTCCAATTAAGAACCGGAGCATCCTTTTGTTTTTTTAATCTAATCAAAGAACCGATCGAGAACCTTACTGGTAAATTATAACACACTAAAATAAAATACTAAAATACTACTTCTATTAATATTAATAATAACGATGATAATGAAGTCATAATGATTTGTCATTTAAACAATTTGGTCCTTGTTATTTCTCCAACACCAAAAAATTCGAGGGGAAATGAAGGATACTCACTTCCCAAGTGAGAAAATACTTGCTTTCCCGTTTTCAGCTGGTCGTACGTTTCCCGCTTGCCCTCCTTCGACCCATTCCTGATGGATAGAAGCTCCGATGACAGGTCTGACAATGATCTGATGATGAGGACGTTGGCGATCTCACACACGCTTGCTCTGCGGTGTGGGTAGGTAAGATGCGTCTGGGTGCGTGCACACTGAGTGTGTGAGCGTGAGCATGCTAATTTGAATGTGCTACATTAATTACAGCAAAAGCAGAGCTGTGTTTGAATGTGGGCAGGCGTAAGGGGCAGCGGCGTATTCAGAGTCGGCCATTGTGATGCTAATGAGATTTTTTTTTGCTTTTCATGCGCAAAACATTCACTGAATTATTTTTGCTTAATGCGAATCTTCAAAAGCATCCGAACTAAACATGACTACATGTCTGTGATGTTTAAATAGGCTTAAACTTATAACCAAAATATGAAATTCACGTTTTTTCTAGTTTCCAAATTTCCTTCCAAAGTAACGATAATGCATTCTCTAACGCTACACCGAGGTCTCGCAGGTTTTCAGAAGCAGTGAGATCGAATGAAAGACCGAGAAAATTCAAGGACAGAATGCATTTTCAGGAATATAGAGCACCTGTGTTCTGCTGGGATTCGGCTTCCTGTGATGAGATGCCATCCATAATGAGTTCCGAGTAACAGCTTGGGTCTCTGGCGCTGTCAAGGAGAGCCTGAGTTAGGTGTCATCTGCATACCAAAGTGGCAGAAGAAGCCATATGAAGATATGAAATTATTACACAGAAAATGGAAAAATTCAGTTAAACAGAACTGGACCGAGTGCTGAGCCTTGAGGGACGCTAATGAAATGTCTATATCAGTGGTGTTCATGCAAAATTTCTAAAGTTCCAGCTAGATGAAATTCCTTACTTAGGAAAGTCTGGATTAGCAACGCACATGATTGACTAATACCTTTGAACAAATGAAACATTTTTAATTTGATGCAAGGAAATTAAACACATACTTCTTTGTCCATTTGTTTTTCAACATTCTCTTTTCATCATCTACTTTTTTTTAATGTGTCAGTTTGCTCACCAGACCATAAATCAGAAGTATGCAAATAAAACATTACTATTCAAAAAACTCACAGTTACATGAAATTCCTTGCTAACAGAGGTACAGATCAGTAATTAACATGTTACCATTTAATGCTGAACCATTAAAGATTCGTGGCTGTAAGTAAGAAAATCTGAAGTGATTATATTTTGTTTCATTGTGCTGAAACATTCACGTTACCAATTTTGACTAGCGTCACAGATGAGACATCTACTTGGAATTTGAAACGAGGAGAATAAACACATTCTGTTTTCAATGTCCTTTAAAAAAAAAAAAAGCCATGTTGACCGGTAGTAAATCTGTCAATATCAGAGCAGAGCGGGTAAATACGATGAAAGATCTGTAAAGTTTTGTCCCTTTTTGAGCTAATGACTGTAGTCCTGTAGCTAGACTCTGGTTCGATAAGCTGCCTTCAGATAAATAATTTACATAAATGCTTGTGATTGGATAAAACACAAAAGAGGATCTGCAACAGGAGCCATGCTGGTTCATGTTCATGTTTTGAAAACTAGAGTTGCTGAAGAAATATTAAAACTATGTTGATCTGACCTTCTATCGTATTTTTTTTTACTCAGTTCAGTCCACTGACATTCTTTCCGCCCATATCTGGACTGCAGGTTATCAGATGATGACCCCTGGTCTACATTCCATTCCAGTGCTGGCGTTCTGCTCGCTAGTTTCTGCCTTGCTAATCTGTTTGCATAGTCTATAGTTACAGTCATTAAGTCAATAACAGTAGAATTATTATTTTTTTAATGGTTTTATTTATCTTCCAGAGTTTCCTACACAGTTCTACACGTGTTATAGGTGGAGGCGTGATGTACCTCAGTTCACTCGTGAGGCGACCAGCCAATCAGAAATTACCTCCTTTACATATAGCAGTCTTAGAGACACAGTAACAAAAACAGCCTGGTCATGTAAAAATGATGGATGGAGTTTAGCACCTAAAGCTACACTCATGTAGTGTTACGGTCTTAAAAGGGAAAAAAATGAAGGGAGTCAGCCTTCTCATGACAAGATGCCATCCATAATGAGTTCTGAGTAACAGCTTGGATCTCTGTTGGTGTCAAGGGGCACATGAGTTAGGTGTCATCTGCATACCAAAGTGGTAGGATACTATATTACCAGGAGAACAGAAACATTAAGAAGGGAGAACAGAACTGGACAGAGTACTGAGCCTTGAGGGATGCCAGTGAAAAGTCTACATCGGGACATTCAACTACAATTTCTATATTGTTCATTTGAAATACACAATCCTCCATCAATCCTGAGATGCCAGTGATGCTGACCCCTTCTGCTCCCCGGACCTGCCTGACCCATCCTGATGCCCTACTTCTGGTTGGAGTTCTCATCGGTTGAGT
>JAKKZJ010000028.1:1208297-1220588 GCA_033441845.1 Pangasius mekongensis
GTGATGAATTTACTGGTTGCACATTTGCACTATTTGTCCTTATAGTACACAATAATAGAAGGGATTTATTTATAATCTTTATATAATATATTTTTTGAATCCATTTATTTCTGTAAAGCTGCTTTGTGACAATGTCCATTGTCCCGTTAGCAAATCAGCGTAAATTATTTTGTAGATGTTCTCAAGTTCTCACGATTGCTTTGCTGACCGGAACTCCAGTTTACATACCTGAAGCGCATGATGACCCGAGTGTCGTAGCCACCATCCCTCCAGTGTCATCACATCTGCTTTAATTAACTGTCCTGGGTTTTAAAAGGCACATAAAAGGCTCACCCACTCATACGCCATTGTTATTGCAGACCAGTCATTCATATGTAAGCAGTGTTTTTGAACAATGAGCTCAAGAGAAGCAGCCAGCAGTATGTTTATGCCGAGAGAATGACTCAGCTGCAGTAATTATGAATTTGATAAACTGGATCCTTTCTCCATTTCATTTGTTTGTCCATCATGCTAATACATTAACTGCACATTTACTGTTAACATTGTAAGCAAGCCAGCAAGCATTTTAAGAGTCTTTGGGGTGAATAAAGTGTGATACAAATATAAAATATCTCATTTCTTAATAATACTATTGTCACTAATAGGAGTAACAGGAGTAGTATTGTTAGTGATGTCGTTACTATGGCTGTTATTGCTATTATTTATGTTGCTGTTGGTTTTGTTGCTAGTATTTTGTCTGAGTTTTTTTTTCTACTATTATTGTTTTTACAAATATGTTAGCTATTATTGTTATGTAAATATTATTGTTGTTGTTGTTGGCCATTATTATTATTATTATTATTATTATTATTATTATTATTATTATTATTATTATCATTATTATTATTATTACTGTTGTAGGTGTTATTGTTTTTACAGTTATTGTTTATGCTGTTATTGTTTTTGTTGTTTCCTCGTGAATTACTGACAATACTGTATACGCAAACGCTCTAGTTATTTAGCAACATAAAGCAAACAAACAAAAACCACTACATTTGTGTACTATATGGTTAGTATGCTTGGGGCTCTTTAATCTTTGGAAGCATTAAAGACAGGAATCAGGACATGCATCACATACAAGTAAAGCTGTCTGACCAGCATAAATTCTCTTATCGCTCTGGTCGCTTTGGCCTGGCAGAACAATGACACATCCATGATTTAGCATGTGAGGGGAAACCCACTTGAGGACCTGTTGGCTCACCCAAGAGTAAAAACAGCCTGTAATTACTCAACGGCCGTTTAAACCTATGTGCATGGGGGAAAGCTGCCAGTCTGGGAAGACTGATAGAGTATAATGAAGACTGGCAGGAGGAAACATGTTCCGTTCCCCAGGGCTAAAACTGGGTCATATCCGACTTGCGCTAACATTCGGCTGTTGTCTTCCTTTCTGATCTGACCAAATTAATGTATACGTGTGCTGTGAGTTACTGCTGTTCCAGCAAAGCTCCAAAAGCAAACACACAGCGAGGTCATTAGCGTACCATTGTAAATATGACCCAAAGGAAACATGGGGGAAAAAAAATTCTGTCTAGTGCAGCAAGAAAGAAAACTGACTTTTTAAAAAAGGTGCTTCAGAAGCATCTGGACTTTTTTTTTTTTTTTTTATTGAATACAAACTGAATGCAAAGTTTAAAAGGGTCAAAATAAATCTATCCCCAAATCCACACCGGATGAAAAATGAAAAATGAAAAATTGATTTACGATTCAATCAAGTCCTCTTCATGTCGCTTTAATAATGCTTTTAAAATAAGCATATGAAATGTTTTCATTCTAAGTGTACTTAGAGAGGTGCTTTTGCAGCCGTTTTCCGTCTGATTTGCATTAATCGAACCGTTTATAAATTCCGGACAATCCGGGAAATAATTTTTGAGGAACGTTCATGCAAGGCAAATGGGCTAATTAAACATGGTTCAGCCTATTTCCATATTCAAATGCTTCAAGAGTATTTTGTGTCAATTCATTTTATAGTTGCTGATGTTTTAATAGGAAATGTCTGAGGATAAGGTGGTTCCATATCCAACCACTTTTGTACAGAGTTCTTGTTCTGTGTGTTGTATTTGGTTTGGCTTGGTGCCAATATAATCCCAAAGCTTTTCAGCACCTATAACAGGATACCAAAGTGTAGGATGTCATTTTAAACAGCCAGAAATAGGCTTCGACCGCCGAGGATTCAAACTTAGACAGTGTTTGTTATTGGGATGAGCTCTGGCCAAGTGTGATAAGATCGTAGTTTTCTATCAAACCCAGACTCCATGACAAAACAGAGAGATAAGACGTTTTAAAGCAAAGATTGATTTGATGGCTTTTCCTTTGTGTTCACAAGCACAAAAAAAGCTATGTTCTGAGGCAGTGTAAGAACTGAAGATCACATGAAGACACAAGACCCAAGACGTTTTGAAGTCCTCATCCAAATCCTACCACTTTCATTTCATTCCCACTAGCAAGTTACTCTTTTTTTTTGGAGAGAGAAAAGAGAAGAAGAATCTGATAAGGGCAATAAACTAAAACATCCTAATGAACTGAATTGAATTTGATTATGAATTGAATTTAAAGGAACATGGACAGAGGTGGATTGAGTTGCCAAACACGTTACTCAAGTACGAATAAGTAAAAGTAGTTTTGTTTGTTTGTTTGATTTACCAAAATATGACATTATTCAGGATTAGGATCAAATCTATATCTCAAGCATGCAGTGATGATGATGATGATGCTGCTGCTGCTGATGATGATGATCATTCGATGTAGACAAAATGAATATAAACACATATTGGTATAGCTATTCAACAACAATATGCATTAACGACTTTAATAGTCCTTGCTAGCTAATATTAGCTGTTAGCATGATCATAAACGATCACAAACTCTTCTCAAGTTTGCATTTTTAGGGTACGATGAAGACACCGATGGTTTTTTTTTCCCTTTAAATTTATCTATTTCAATCATTAATTTAATCTTAAGGTAATGAACTCCATCGTTAGCCCTATTCTGTTGGGATTCGTTTCACTGCATGACGTCGTATTAGCTTTTTTATCCGACTCTTCTGTGATAAAACTCTCAAAACTAGATGACAGTTAAATTAACGCAGGAGAGATGAGTTTCTGCAGGTTGTTTTGTCTCCGAATCGGCTGTTTTCAAGCATAGTCATGTGATCACTGCATTTGCAACATGGACTCCAGAGGATTAAACATTAAACACTGGGCGGTGGACGAGAGAAGAGACGCCGGCCGTCATTTCAGTCTGACGCTCTAGTCAGCATGCAGGAATCGCGCTCTTCTGATTTTATTTTCCTTCTCCTGAGATGAAGTTATGAGACCAAAACTAAGTAAGTTGTTCTCCAAAGCAAAAGAGAAAATCACCAACATGTCAATCTGGACGAGATTAAAATGATCAGACGACTGCATAGTTGGTCAAAAAAACTGTTTAGACGCAAACAGAATTAAACTGGCTGTAAAATCACAGAGGAGCAGCTGGAAATGATGGAATTGCTCCAGTGCACCATGTGAAATTAATCCTGTCTGAATAGGACGTTAATGTGATCATTATTGATTGGTAAAACCGTGGAAGCTTTTAAACTGTGACCCATATTGTGACTTCACAGGCAAAGAAAATATTTACTAAGCATCCATCAAATGAATAAATAAGCAGATTGTAGTCCAGTGTAACAAGATAATAAGTTAATCGAGTTTCGTAAGAGTAGAGTGCTAGCTATTTAATGAAATACTTAAAGTTCCTTCAAGTAAAAATAATGGAGTAAATTCTGCAAATTACTACATACCTCTGAGAATTTCTTTTACTTGATATGTACCAGTTCATCCTATACGTTTTATTTTTTTTTTTTCAATTTTATTTAAATGTTACCTGAAAGAAAAGAACTTGAGAAGAGAAGATAAAAGAGACAACACTCGGGTCATAAATTAAGATTTTATTAAATGATGGTAAAATATGTTACAGTAAAAACACTTTTTTTTAAAGTGAAGTGACACATCAAGGGTAAATCTTTTGCATCACTATAGAGAAACATTATTAATGTAATTATTGTTATTAACAATATTTAGATCTTAAGGAATATTATGGCACCTTTAAGGAACAGAAATGTTCCTTAACATCTTTTAAAGATGTTTATTGGAGTCATTGTATTCAAATACATTTGAAACCTTCACTCCGTTTCTGCCCTAAACAGTCATTAACAAATGTTCGTGTTCCTTCTCACGTCTCCTGTTTGCGTACAACGTAATGAGGTTCCGCGTATGCTTGTTGGTACACGGCGGCTGAAATTAGCGCCTGATCAATAACAGATCTACAATGTCATTTTCGACGGAGCAGGTAGAAGCACAGCTGCGGAAAAATGATACAGGGTGGAAATCGATTCAGTGGGAAATTTGCTCAATGAACTGTGATATTGCAAAAAAGAATGTAATGAAGAACAGAAAACTAAACTGTGTAAACCTCCTCTTGCAGGTCACATAGCAAGTGAAGAGAGAAATACAGTATATTCAGCGCCGCTCTCCCAGAAGCCAGTATGTTCTTACCAAACCTTTTCCCTGTAACGGAATACATGTGGTAAGATATCCAAGCAAATCATCTCCCTTTGTTCTGTTTTTTTTTTCTGGTGGTTTAGTGCTCTGACATTTTTGTAATATACAATTCATTTTAACTCTGTTTCCAGTTGTGTGTCTGCGCTAAGATGAGGCAATGTGCAGTACTGGACCCTTTAGAATGCTAGAACCAAAAACCAAAAACCCTCACTTGAACTTCTTTAGAAAGATAAAACTCATCCAAAAAAATAACCTTAAAGAAATCTGTTTAGAAAGATAAATGCCTTTAGAAGCTAGAGAAGAACCCTTGACAATCCCCTTGAACACGCTATAACTATTTGAACAACCCATTAGTTAAAACTCATTCCAAAAACCCTTAACAAAACCCGTTAAAAAGTTAAAACCCACTCAGAACCTTCAAAGAACCCATTTAGATACCTAGAACCCTAGAAACAACAACCCATTTGAAGAACCCTTGACAAAAGCTATAGCTATCCAAACAAGCCTAGTTAGAACCCATTCAAAGAACCTTTAACGAATCCCTTTAGAAAGTTAGAACCCATCTGGATCACCCTGAATGAACTCGAGTGAGATCATGGGTTTGTAAAATAGCACTACACCTGCACATCTCATTTCTCACAATGAAAATAGCAACCGAGCAAGAACAGGAAAATTCTTACTCCCAACCAAATTAGCATCAGGAACAAATGGAGCCTGTGGAGCTGAATGGCGTGATTGCATGCCGAATTTGACACTCGTGTGCTGTACCTTGATGTGTATGTCTCCTCTCAGCTCACACTGGAATGTCGTAAAAGTATCCAGGAGAGATTTAGTAGAACTGCTCACATGGATCTTCAATGCTGAAGAAGCAGAAACATATTGTTTAAACTCACTCCAACACTCCAAACACAACCTAAAGGTTAGCAGATTAAATGTAATTCCATGGCTATGTTTAAGCTTAAATGTATACAGTCTTTACGACACTCGAGTTAGTTCTTATCAAACTGTTGTCATAACATTCTCAGGATTTTATCTTACGCAAACCATACGACTCCATCCTCGAGGCAGTGTTGACAGTGTCTCCAAATAAGCAGTAGCGCGGCATTTTTAGACCCACGACCCCGGCCACGCACGGCCCTGGAACAAACACAGCATCCATTTTACATTTCAAACACACTGCCGTGCCGTGTGTGTTGACCTGTTGCAGGGTAACTGTGAGGCAAACTATGAAATATAGTAAAAATAGTAACAGTATGTATAAATAGAACTAGCAAGCAGCACCCAGAGTGGGTCCCGTTGACCAGAATTTACAGAATTTTTCAACTGATTACTGCTAATTTCATCCCCATCCTACTTGCACATCGTTTAAAAACAGGGTTACTGTGTACAAGTAGCTGATTTCAACACTGCATGCAATTCATATTCCTGGAATTTCTGTTTATTGTTATTTTACTGAACTTCTTCAGAAAGCGAAAACCTAAGCGAAACATTTTGATGACTCCATTTAGACATGTAGAACTCCTACTATATAATCCCAACCCCATTAGAAAGCTAAAACCCATCTGAAAATGGGTTTATGCTTATGCACCCACTGAGAAAGATAGAACCCACTGGAAGAACCCTTGACAGCCTTGGACAAGCTGTGACACCACAGTGAGATAGATTGTGATACTGATATTCCATCACCTTATCGCTCACGTCGTACTCTTTATTCGACAAAAGACAAACGTTCCACGAATCAACACAACATACAACCAATCAAATAATAACAATGTAAGTTTGTGATGTTTCGGGACATCGTGAAAGCACCACGCAGAAACCAACGACGGGTAAGAGTCTGGAACTTCGTCAAGTCTTGAGTATTCCCAAAGATCTTCCCCTAGTCAGTGTCACCTATATCAGTGAGGATTTGGAAGTTTTTGGGAGCCAATTGGAACTGGTTTATCAGTATCAAACTTGGGCTCATTTGCTGGTATACAAAACCCCCAAGTTCCTTTTGGCCACGAAGGTGGAGCAACAAGCAGCCTGGGCCTTCATCTAAACCAAGTCTAGATCCTACATCCCGATTCTTGAAGGATCTCCTGATCCCCCAGTCTCCATGTTATTACAGTAAACACTTAACTTCATGCTCATGAATGTTCTACTGAGTTTCTTGGTCTAACCTGAATGAATTCCGATGCGGACCTTCAGTCGCTGTTGAGGAACGTGTGCGCTCTGGAAGTGCTCCATGCCCTGCACTACGGCTAAGGACATTCTGGCTACCTCTCTGGCATGCTCGTCTCCATTTCTTATAGGAAGGCCTGACACCACCATGTACGCGTCGCCTATCGTTTCTACCTGAGGAGATAAGGGGAACCAGATTTGCAAAACTGATCAGTTATCAAACTTTTTCATCAGTCATTTTTTTCATTGATTAATGACAATCGTCATCCTTTCATGGTATATACCGACCTTATACACATCATGGTGGTCAATGATGTTGTCAAAATGCGTGTACAAGTCATTGAGCATGTTCACCACCTTTCAGAAAAAGAAAACAACTGCTTTTTTTATAGCTTTAGGCTATGCACGCAAGCTCACGTATTCTCACACACGTTTCAGATTCCACACATGCATGCAGCTCCACACACACACATGCCTAAGAAACGACATCCGTCCTGTACCGATGAAGCAGCAAAGCTCTTCAGTTACCACGGTTACATTATTTTCTTAATGTGTTGACATAAGTAAGAAATAATAAAATACAGGGTCATGTGATGAAGCAGACTTCCTGTTATGAGCCTGAAGTTGATTCTTTTCCTATAAGAGCCTGTCTCTAGGTGTTTTATTTCTCTTATACCACAGCAATTTGCGAACGCACGTACATTTCTTTATTTATCTAAGAACACGATATTGTGCATTTAATGTTCCAAAAAACAAGTTAGTTCCTGTTCCAACTTATGTTATAGTAGCTATAAGCAGACGTTCCCTCATCAGCCTCAGTTTTTCTGTCTCTCTTTAAGTTAATGAGACAAAAAAAAATGCAGCTTGTTTTGTTACCGGGAAAAGTGTAAACTCCTCTGCAAAATTGTAATTAATTAACAAATCGTTCATGAAAAAATGTTTAACCCTTTACAGGAGCAAAATGGAGAGAAATCAATAATTAAATGTTACCATTTTACAATTTAATAAAAAACAGCATTATAAAAATATATTTCCAGACCCACTATATCACAGAAAAGTGTATTGTGGCACAATTTATCATATTTATATCATCATATTTCCCAATCCTAATCCTAATAAGTGCTAAGGAATCCAATCTTAACCACATAATTCAGGACACAACATCCCACTGATTTTTACAGCCTCTATTAGCTAATCTCACTCAGTTAGCATCATCGTCTTCGCTAGCTCATCTGACTATGTTAGCGCAACGGCCTTCATTAGTTTAGCCGACTTTAACTGACCAATCCGAGGCCCTGACTCATTATCTTGGCTGTCCAATCACTGTTAGCAACAGTTTCTGCAGTTTCCATTGAATATACTGTATTTTTGAAATTTGGGGTCCAGATATACTCAAACGCCACACTTAATGAAACTTTATTTTCATTCCAGTTTGCATTTTACTGTCCGTTTCATCCCCGATGCTCGTTATTCCCAAAATCTTTCTGTGCCCTTCTGACATGCGAGTGATTTAGCTTAGCGACAGTCATCACCTGCATCGGCGTGAGGGAGGCTGACATCTCCGTAAAGCCTTCAATGTCACTGAAATAAACAGTGACGCAGTCGTAGGTCTCGGCTCGCACCGTCCTCCCGGCTATGAGCTGTGCGGCTACGGATCTAAAAATACACAGGAAAGTCAAGTGGCTTTTAAGAGGCTCTTTGACGGCATCACGAGGTTCTCGGGTCAGGCGTCAGGACAGGTGCTGGTGCGGATTTGGCAACTTCATGACATCACTATATCTGCTAAAATATAAGAGATATAGAGGTGACTAATGCGCTTAAGGCTTAAGTGATGCGAGCCAGCAGGAGCATCTCATCATCACACATTCCCAGGAGTGTGTCACTGATAGGACATGGAGAGGTTACCGTGGCAACATCTGGGTAAGGAGAGCTTCGGCTTTCTTCTTCTCCTCCTGCAGCTGAGCCGTTCGGTCGCTTACCACCTCCTCTAGATTGCACGCATACTGCTCCAGACGTGACAACAGATCATCCAGGATCTTCTCACTACCACTGACACACACACACACACACACACACACAAACAACACAAGTGGATTTGGATGAATTTTACACACTCTAAAACCTATTCCGCAACCAATCCATGAATTCCAAGTGCACACTTCAACGCATCATTAGTGCATATCGATAAAATCCTGATGATTTATGGAATCGTCAATGAGCCAGGACTTTCTGACTCACACACTCCAGAGAGACACACTTAGCGAGCGCTAAATAACATTCACGTCATGTGGAGGCTATCAGATGGAGCGACGCTGTCTGAGATAAAGGAGAGTTCTTTAATAGGATACACGCTATTATTACAACTGAAACACACAAAAATATTCGAAATGGATCTTTGATACATCTTTGAACATCATAACAGCACTTTTACACTGGATTATCGTTGAGTGCAAAAGTTTTCACCCCCTTGTTTTTTTTTAATGAAACAAAGCCAAATGTTTCTGTCTCTCTACCACTTTCTATCTCTCTCTCTCTCTCTCTCTCTCTCTCTCTCTCTACAACCGTATCTGTCTCTCTCTCTCTTTCTCTGTCTCTCTCTACCACTTTCTCTATCTGTCTGTCTCTCCCTCTCTGTCTCTCTCTCTCTACAACTGTATCTGTCTCTCTCTCTCTCTCTCTCTCTTTCTCCATCTCCATCTCTCTCTGCCACTTTCTCTATCTGTCTGTCTCTCCCTCTCTGTCTCTCTCTCTCTCTACAACTTTCTCTCTGCCTATTTACCACTTTCTCTCTCTCTCTCTACAACTGTATCTGTCTCTCTTATTTGTCTCTCTCTTTGTCCGTCTCTCTCAACCACTTTCTCTATCCGTCTGTCTCCCTGTCTTTCTTTCTCTCTACCATTCATCTTTTTATCTTATCTGTCAGTCTGTGTCTATCTCTTTTCTCTTTCTATATAAACCACTATTTCTCTCTCTCTCTCTCTCTCTTCCACCCTGTTTGTCTCTCTTATCTGTCTCGCTCTCTGTCTCGCTACTACTTTCTCTATCGGTCTGTCTCTCTCTATGTGTGACTCTCTCTACCACTATTTCTCTGTTTTCCCCACTCCCTCCTCCCTTTATCTCCGGGAGCAGGAAGAACACTTTGCGTGATACACAGTGACAGCTTTGTTCTCGGGGGATGCCGTGTCTTCCTCGTTGCGTGTTATTGGGCCCCGGAGGCGTCCCGTCATGCCGTGTGTTTGTGTAGCTCATTAAGTGCTGTGAGAGCTAAGTGTTATTAATGATCATCTGCGTCTCGCTTCTGCTGCTTTTTATTAACAGTGAAAGCCACGGCAGAGC
Source organism: Pangasius mekongensis (assembly GCA_033441845.1). Taxonomy (NCBI): domain Eukaryota; kingdom Metazoa; phylum Chordata; class Actinopteri; order Siluriformes; family Pangasiidae; genus Pangasius; species Pangasius mekongensis. The sequence continues at coordinate 1,218,371 of JAKKZJ010000028.1, forward strand.
GATTCTCACTTGCACATCCTCAGGACGAGCGGAAAGAAAAGAAGCAACTTCCTGTAACCACTGGGGAGGAAAGAAAAGAGGAGTGAGAGAGAGAGAGAGAGAAAGAGAGAGAAATGGAGCGATACGGAGAGACTGAGGCATCAGAAATGTAGATGGAGAGAGGAAGCGGAGGACAGATTGAAGAAGAATTGTTCATATTTTAGTATGAAAACTCTTCTGTCTTTATATCAGATAGACAGATCTCACCTCTCAGAAAGAGAGAGAGAGAAGAAGAAGAATAAAGAAAGAATGTGAGAAACTCTCCTGGTCATTTTATTAATAATTGTATTAAAATAGATAAAAATGAGTTTATATTTGAAAAGCGATTCAGCTTATCCTACAGTGCTGTTGAGTTCTCGATTCTGATTGGTCGGAAGGTGTTGATTAATTTCCTATAACAGCAGCTCTGAAAGTGGTGCAGCTGCAAATCACAGGTTTATATTAGCGCACTCGTTCTAATACGTTATCGTTTCGCTTATTCGTTTTAGGGCCGTATCAGTAAAGTAACTTCGCTTCATCGCACCACCCTGTTGTTGATTATTTTCCTATAACACCACACCATGGGGTTTTTTATTCCTTATATAGTGTTTGTAAGTTGCTTAGACAGCATATACATCATACACATGAGTGCAAATGTATTTGCATGTGTTTAGCAAATACATCTGGCCCGGTTCATTTGTGTTGATTATAAGTAATGGCACCCCCTTGCGTAGAATAAACACCCCGCTAAACGTGAGTGAGTGAGTGATTAAGTGTGTGAGCTACAAGCCAGGTCGATCTAAAATGCCTGCTGTCTCACTAATTGCTTGTAATCGTCCCTGGACAAACACCTCCGTCTCTACGGGGGATCTCGGAGGTCAGGAACAGGGAGGTTAGGCATCAGATGGATCCTTTTATTACTGCACGGATCAGGGCTGCCACGTTGGGTTTTAGATACAGAGTCTTTAGTCGAGACCCTGCAGCAAAGCAGTGACTCAGCGCGCGTCAATGTGTGACTCATAAGAAAGTGCTCCTACTTCCTGACCTCTCGCTTTTCTGAGAAAGGAATGAAAACCTCGGGAAAAACAGACATGGACAAAATCAAACGCTAGTCACATAAAGAAGAAATGGTGAAAGGATCTGCAGTACCTTAGAGTGTATTGCAAATGTAAAACAAAATAGATTCGTTCGTGTTAGTTCGTGTCCCTGATCACATTGTGCTCAGCTCATCAGTATCAACTGCTTAAAGGACGAAAGGCTTAAAATATTTGTTGGAAGTGGCTCGAATGATTCCTCAGACCAATCATACAACACGTGTGGTCCAATGTTTCTTAAGTTCACGGCGACTTGACACCTGTTAGTGTAAATGTTAATGAGTGAACCTTATGCACAAGAGCACTGGATTTTACCAAGCTCTTTCTTTTTTCATGACGTCGCTATGAACACATGGGTGGAGAAAACCAACAATTGAGTCAACAATATCCTGTTTTTTTTTTTTTACAAAACAATCAAACAAAAGTCCAAGAAGATTTGCTTGAAAATACATCATGTTATGGGGAAAAAGCTTCCTGATCTCTACTTTTTGTCACAATTTCCATTTCAGGTTTGATATAAGTTATTTACCATCCAGCCAGGAAAGGAAAGCTCTGCACCATATTTGTGATAGATAACATAATACGACTTAATATGATTTTTAAGACAAAATTGAAATGCCACGTTTGTACTGACCCGCTGGGGCACATTTTCTTGACGGTGGTTCTGAGCGAAGAGAAATCCGGCCTCTCTGATGCTCTTTCTCTCCAGCAGCTTAGTAACAGAGCTTCCACACCATCCTCACACTCGGAGGGGTCCACATGCGGTCGCAACGGCCTGCGCCCACCCGCCTTCACCAGCTCCACTATTTCTGAGGGGGGGAGAGAAAAAACAGTGGAGAAAAAAAACTACAAAAATAATTATTGGATAATAATAAATAAATAGATAAAGGGGTATTTTTCTAAATAATACATATCACATTTAATCTTTGCCTGTTGATTCTTATATATATATATATACATAGGTCCGGAAGTATTTGGACAATGACAGAGTTTTTGTGATTTTGCCTTTATACACCACCACAATGAATGTGAAACAAAACAATCAAGATGTGATCGAAGTGTAGACTTTCAGCTTTATTTTAAGAGGTTCCACAAAAATATGGCAT
>JAKKZJ010000028.1:1220688-1240302 GCA_033441845.1 Pangasius mekongensis
GATCTCAACCCAATAGAGCTGCTTTTCACTTACTGAAGACAAGACCGAAGGCAGAAAGACCCACAAACAAGCAGCAACTGAAGGTGGCTGCAGTGAAGGTCTGGCAAAGCATCTCCAGCAATATTGAAATATTATTCTTTTCTCAAGAAAATACCACTTTACACCACATTTTTGTCACTACTTTTTTGTGTAAAGCAATTTGATTTTAAGGAAAGAAATACATTTTATTTCCAAAATACATGTATATATAGAAAACCACTATTTAAATTTGTCTTAGAAACAAATGTCTTTGAAAGAATTAAAAATACACAGTGTGTCCAAACTTTCAAGCATGACTCATCCAAAGTTTGTTGAAATCTCTCGAGACGTCTCAGAAGGATTCTCTGTAGAAGCCTGGTGTGTTTAAAAGCATTTGTGTACAGAGGCTCAGACGCACCTCTGGCCTTAAGCGAGCTGTTCGGGATGTAGAAAGGTCCTCTGCAGTACACCACTTCCTGAGCGATAATGCCGAAACTATACACGTCTCCTTTCTGAGCGCCGGTAGCAGTCACGGTCTGCCTCAGGATCTCAGGAGCTCTCCATAACAGCGCTGAGAGGATGAAGAACACACACTTATTCAAACTCTGTCTCAAAGAGCCGGATACAAAGTCTGAAGTTTGCTCGCAAAGAAATTTAAGAGGTCAGAAAGATGTTTCAAATTGTTTCTCAAGACGTCTTTTTCATCTAATATATACCAGAGAGACTGTGATAATACTATTGTCTGGTGAGTTGAAATCATTAAAGCATCCATTTGCATTTTTCTGGTCTGGAAATTAGCTTCGCCCTCAGGTTGAACGGCTGCTCAGCCCTACACTTGTCCTATAAAAATCAGCTCATGAGACATACACAGTTTCATCATTACATTTCTACTGCAATTGTATTTCACATACTGCCCTTATCGTTGGTTTAATCGTTTAAAGCATCGGTTCGCAATTGTTTTTCTGGCCCAGAAATTAGCTCTGCCCCAGGTTGAATGGCTGATAATCCTTGCATTTGATCTTTAAACAACATTTCATAGCGAGACATTCACAATTTTATCTTGATGTTTCTGTAATAATTGCAATTCATTTAGCTTACAGCTGTAAAAAACACATGCAGCTCCTTTAATTAGTTTAATCATTTAAAGCATGTGTTTACAATTTTCTGGCCCATAAATGAGGTTCACTCCCAGGTTGCCCTTATCTTTAAATAGCATCTCATGACATAGACTGTTTTATCTTTGTTTCTATTGCAATTGTAATTCATCACACAGGCAGCAGAAGGCATTCAAAATTACATACAGCTACTTTAATTGGTTTGATCTGTTTGTGATTTTTCTTGGCTGGAATTAGCTTAGCTCACAGGTGTTTTCTGTAATCAGTAGCTAAGGAAATAGTTTTATCTTTGTTCTATTGCAATGTGTAATTCAACTTGCAGGCAGCAGGTGTTAAAAAATCGCATACCGCTTCTTTAATTAGTTTAATAATTTAAAGCATCTGTTTACATTTTTCCTGCCCTCTAATTTAGCTCTACCCCCAGTTCCTTTTTTGCTCTTAAGACGCAGCTCATCAAACAATTTTATCTTTATGTTTCTGTTACAATTGTAATTCACTAAGCTTACATCAATGGGCTGTAAAAAAAAAATTAAAGAAACATACTGCTTCTTTAATTAGTTTAATCATTTAAAGCATCTGTTTTTCTGGCCTGGAAATTAGCTCCACCCCAGATCTTTTCCTTAAGCAGCAGCAAGAAGAAACAAGAAAAAAAAAAAGTTTTATCTTTATGCTTCTATTTCAACGTGTAATTCAACTCACAGGTGACGGAGCTGTAAAATCACATACTGCTCCTTTAATAATTGTCCAAAAAAACTCAAGTATGTGTGTTTTTTTCTCTCTTTAATCCCAGGACATGCACTCACAGCTCCAGTGGTCCACTGTGCCGGCGTGTCTCAGCTCGCTCAGGCCGAAGTCAGTGACCTTGAGGACGAAGCGGCTGTCCACCACACAGTTGGAGGAGGACAAGCGGCCGTGGGAATGTAGAGGGCTGCGGTGAAGGTAGTCCATGCCCTAAACCAGGGGTCACATGTCTTCCCTTACTGTTTATTCGCGATATAGTGGACAAAATATCCATTATACATCTAATACACACATTTATACAGACGTTGGCATGTTGGCTTTCTATCTTCTATCTTCTATATCAGGGACTTGTTGTTTATAGTTGACAGAAATAGCCATCCAATAATATTTTATCAGATTTATTTTGAGTTTTGGGATTGATGCGCTCCAGAAAGATCAGAAAGGTTCACTGGACCTGCTGACACGCTACTACGAAGCTGAGATGCAGTGCTGCTGCAAGTTCAAATGCGGTCTTCATTCTAATGCCTATACGATCTGGTTACTTTAAACATTTAAAGCATCTGTTTGCATTTTTTCTGGCCTGGAAATTAGCTCCGCTGCCATGTTAAATGGCTGCTCAGCCCTGTATCTTTTCTGTAAACATTAGCTTATGAGACATACACAGTTATTTCTTAACATTTCTACTGCAGTTGTAATTCACATACTGCTCCTTTAAGTAGTTTAATCGTTTAAAGCATATTTACTTCCGGGCCGGAAACTGGCTCTGACCCCAGCCTTGCATCTTTTCTTTAAACAACATCTAATGAGATATACACAATTTTATCTTTACGTTTCTGTCACAAATGTAATTCATCTAGCTTAGAGCGCTGGGCTGTAAAAATCACATACTGCTCCTTTAATTTTTTTGTTTGTTTGTTTGTTTGTAAGAAATATGGAAGAAATGTGGCTTTATTTTGGAAGTCTCAGTATGGCAGTGTTTCGTTCAGACTACTGGAGAAAAACTCTGATAAAAGGTGCACTTATTATTCCTTATCACGGTAATGAAGGTGGTCTTTGTCCTGTGAGCAGGGTTGCCAGGGTTGCGGTTTTTACACTACATCTGGCTTATTTTGCAACAAAAGTCAACTCCAAAGGCTATGACAAACAAAGGGAAAGTGTAAGTGTGGACAGTGTGTCTGTGATGTACAGAACAATTTCTGTTTTAAGATATACTGTGATGTTTGGGAGAGGAAAAAGGGTCATCCATCAAGGCTTGTTGTGCCGATTTTTAGAAATAGTTGAAGTGGGAATTCGGCCGAGACCTGGCAACCCTGCCTGCTAGCTTCATACTCACTTTCAATATAAAAACCTCTCCTTCAAATTACTTTATTTTTTTGTTTATTTTTTGTCTTGTGGGATTGCAGTCCCAATACACACCTCTAGTCTCTACTAGAGTATAAACTAATTATTAAAAAGGACATTAAATCAGAAATACATTTATACATGGGACTTTATACAATGGGACTATTTACATTTCTCTTAGAAATCAATTTCAACCCTAAGCCTTTATTTTCTGAGAACGAGGTCAGAATTTTCCTAAGTGTCAAGTATGTGCATTCCTCGAGGCAACTTGATAGTCGCTGGGAGATTTCAATTCCGTGGAGAATGGAACGCTGGAGATTAATCACACACAAACACACACACACACACACAAACACACACACACACACTGCATTATTAGTGAAGTACCTTTACAATATCCAGCATGAGGGAACATTTGAAGCTCCAGTCCAGCTTAATGGAGTCATTTTTTAAAATGTCCTGCCAAATTTAAAAACAATGTGTTACATTAAATTATATACATTTTATACAAGGTTTACACATAGTTTATATTATAACACACATTCTCACAGATCTGCACTTCATCACTAAACTACAACACAAAAACCCTGCCTTATTTAGCTTTAGTAGAAATAGCCATAATATTGTAATATTCTATAAGTGCTATATTTAAAGTCAGCAACTTGAGTTATGTCAATATTTACATAAGGACGTCATGTCCACCGTGGACAATTCCTCCCCAGACCACCAGAGGGAACTCTCACTCTTCACTTTTTGAATTTCTTCTCCGTTTCCTCCCTTGATTGTGTGCACCTGTTTCCCCAATTAGTTCCCTATTTAAGTTCTGTGTTTTCCTTCCTTAGTCGTGGAGCACTCTGTATGTTTGCGTATGGGTGCCAGTATTTTATATTTGTTATATTTTTGTTTTCATGTTGAATTTTCTTTCTTTACCTTGCCTCACCTTAGTCTAGTTCACTGTTTCAGTTGTTCCAGTTTTTGGGTCCTTTTCCAGTCTTTGCTAGTTTTTTTACGTTGGTAAAAAAAAAAAATCTGCACTTGCATCCAAATCCCTGGATTTGATGACAGGGGAAAGTTGCATGTATTGTGCAGGCCACTTAGAAATCAGGCCTGAGTAATCTGACTCTGAATACACACAAACTTCCCCAATTCTGCCAGTAAGATTATTAAATGTTACTAAATATGTGCATGTACCCAGTTATTCTGGAAATGTTACCCGTATGAGAAATATATACGGTTGGGGTCATAAGTTTACATATGCCTTACAGAATCTGCAAAATGTTAATCATGTTGGGGGAAAAAGATAAGAGGGCTCATAATTGCATTTGTTTTCTATTTAGTTCTGCCCTGAATAAGCTATTTCACATAGCAGATGTTTCCATATAGTCCACAAGACACAATAATAACTGAATTTACACAAATTATCCAGTTCAAAAGATTCCATACGCTTGATTCTTAATACTGTGTGCGTGTTACCTGGATGATCAACGACTGGTTTTATGTTTTGTGATCGTTTTGCATGAGGCAATTGTTTGTCCTGAGCAGTTAAACTTCAGAAAAAAATCTTCCAGGTCCTGCACACTCTTTGGTTTTCCAGCACCTTCTGCATATTTGAGCCCTTTCCAGCAGAGGCTATATGTTTTAGAGATCCATCTTTTCACACTGAGGGACTGACAGCTGAGGGACTCGTACACAACTATTACAAAAGGTGCAACCATTCACTGATGCTGAAGAAGGCAACACGATACATTAAGGGGGGTGTAAACTTTTGAATCTTTTGCCCAATCCTTGATAATATCTGCTATAAATGTTGCTGTAATTGAGCTTTGTGCTGAATATACACAATGAAGTGCAGCTAACACTTACAACATAAACTAAGAATAAGAATACTAAATAAAACAGTAATGCGCTGTACCAAATGATGTTACCATCTACACTAAAGTGTTACAGAAAATACATAGATGCTGGTTAATATTTGCAAAAGTTAATAAGTAGAATGTGTGTGAAAACCTGCAGACTTCCTTTAGGGCAGTATTCAGTCAGAATAACCGGCTGCGGTGAGTCCAGGCAAGCTCCAACGAACTTACAGATGTTCTGGTGGCTCAAATCTCTGCACTGGTATAAGGATAAGGAAATGAGATACAGTGGTTCTTGATTATTTCCATTATCATCTATATATTCCACCACTAAAATGGACACTGCAACTAAAATCAGAAATCTAACCATTAACTGAACATGCCAAAAACTCTGGTGATGCAGTAATGTCTAGTGCATCTACAATTCCCAGTGGTTTCATAATGGCTATACAACAATTATCCAAAACTGTGAATTCTCTCAAAATGCTACGGCCGAGAGATACTGTACTACAGAACAGAAACGAGAATTCGAGTCTCAGATTGAAGGTTTAAGTCACACTCAATTCCCTAATTTACTGATTTACACAGATTTCAAAACCTAGGACACATGGCTTTGGACACAGAGGCTATAGCTTGAGAGACTTGGGATGCTTGGGATGGTGGATTCAACTCAGAATACAACTTGGGACTCTAGACTTGACCTCAAATATGCAGCTTTGGACTCTGGACTTGACTAGGAGTTGACTTAAACTCTGCAGCTTGGGATACTGGACTCTATAAGTAGGGACGCTGGACTCTGAAGTCTAAGTCTTGGGACTCTGGACCTGACATGGACTCCATGGCTTGGAACTCTGGACGTTACAGCTTCAGACTTTGGACTCGACCTGGACTCTACAGCTTGGGACTCTGAGATGCAACAGTGACCCTTGACTCAACTCTAAATCTATAGCTAGGAAGTTTGCACTTAGCCTGGACTCTAAGACTCTGGACTCTCCTTATGTTAATGATTGAGACTCTGATGTTGACTTAGAATCAAAGCAAGCAACTCATTACTCATAAAATCACATACGGCACATAAGTGATAAAAAAAAAAAACTTTGCTACAGAATAATATATAACATGACATACTAAACTGTAGCTTTGTGTTTTTTTTTGCTACAATGTTCCTTTAAGTGCTCACCCGTTTTAGCTCGGTCAGCAGGTCACTGCTCAGATGCACACTTCTCACACTCAGGAAGCGAGCACAGCACACCGTCCCCTTTACCAGCAGAACAGAATTAGGAGACGCTCCACTTATGCAACATTCAACTACACAGCCTTTTGAGTGGTTGGATGAAATCGTTTCTGAGGTTAATTATACTATAATTATAAATATTCTGAGGTCAACATGACCAAATGCTCCCAGGTTAACTGATACACAAACAGGATTTCCCCTCTGTGAGGGCTAGAGAAATGTCAAGGCCTTGTATTCTCACATCATAAACAGCAGTTCGCTGGGCTGAGGGTTTGTCCTGCATGCTGCAAATGATGGACTCGAGTGAGGCCTGGATGGATTTGCGTCCCAGCAGCTGGATCTGGTTGGAGCGAGAGACAGTGTAAATGGAAAATCTAACTACCTTAAAAGTGAGCTACCAAAACTACTTATTTACAGTGTGTGTGTGTGAAATGTCAGCTTGCTGAATGCTACTGATGCAACCGCACGAGCATGGAATAAGCGTAGTGAAAGGCCTATCATTATGACCAGAAGCAAAACCACAATTAGTGCCTTAAAGAGAACGACATGCAGTGCAACATAAAGCCATTTATCCTGCAGTTATTAAGTGTTTAAAATAAAGATAATATGTGGTAGGGAGAACAGGATATTGTACACTACTCTCAGAAGGCTGTGGGGAAAACTATAAAACTATAACTATAATTGCCATTTCTATGGAATAAAACGCTCAGTATCATGCTTTTGCAGGAAAATAATTATACCACAGCAAAGTGTCAGCACTAACATTTTGTTAAATTTATTATAGAACAACACGTTATGCTTTTTATCCATTTAAACTCAAATTTAATGTAGCAGAACAGCCACAAAACAAGTCCCGGTTCTCAGTGACGTTAATATAAAGCTGTGATTTGAAGCTGCACTACTTATACTTCAGCTGATCTAGGACGTTCTACACACACACACACACACACACACACACACAGTGATGATAAAAAGGGTTGCACAAGCTAAAGGATCTAAAGGGGTTAAATGTTCATAATCATTCATTCGGATCATGGCGGTGAAAAAGATCTCAGGTCAGCGTGTAAGATCATCCACACTCTCTGGGTTTTGACCTCTCACCTTGCCTGCCGCCGCCGCGCAGCGAGACTCCATCATGATGACATCACTGGCATCGATCTTCCACAGCATCATGGAGGCCTTCTGCTGCAGTTTGTACTTCCTGCTAACAAGATCCCAGATTCACAATCCACGATTCTTCTTCCAAACTGCACTACAGCTTAAACACTTTTTTTTTTTTTATTAAACACATTGTTCTTATTATTTATCCTTTTATATTTCTTTTTTCTCTTACAGCATCTATGAGAAGGTGCAAGCTACACTCACCGTGCACCTCTAACCCGGACTCATTCAAGCAGTTATCCGATCAGCCAATCACACTGCATCATCACAATGCATAAGGTCAAGCAGATACAGGTCAAGGGCTTCATTTCCCATCAATCATCAGAATGGAGTGAAAATCCCACTGACTTTGACCATGGCGTGGTTGTTCTCGGGGCTGGTTTGAGTATTTCTGAAACTGCTGATCTCCTGGGATTTTCATGCACAACAGTCTCTAAAGTTTGCACAGAATGGATGGAAAAACGAAAACCATCCAGCGAGCATCAATTCTGTTTTTGCGGGAATACTCCTTGTTGATGAGACTGGAGACCGAATGTTTTTCCGATCCTCAAACGTCCGGTTTAGGTGAACCTGTTCCCACTGTAGCCTCAGATTTCTATTCCGAGATCACATTTTTCCCTGTTCTGATGTTTGATATGAACATTTAACCGAAGCTCCTGACCTGTATCTACATGACTTTTATGCACTGAGCTTCTGCCACACGATTGAAGGACTGGATAACTGAATAAATGAGCAGGTTCTTGAATCGTGAATCTAACAAAAGGTAACAAAAAAGCTCTATTTACAGGGTTGACTGATTCTAATCCAGTGCTAAAGGTTTTATTTTCTTCCCTTGAAGAGAGACAGCTGGATGCAATGGATGCAGCCTACAGATGTAACTGTTAAACAAAGCCACCATCTCCACATCTGAAAGTGCTTTTATCGCTTCGTTTATTCTTACGTAAGTTCATCACTGGTCATGCCGAGTCATGCTTACATTCCAGCTGTAGCTTCATTTACGAATATTCAGCCTCTGAATCTAAAAATATAATCTAAAAATAGCTTTACGGCTCGTTTACTCTTATGTAAGTTGTTAAGGCGCATTAATCTCTTGCACCAGTGCCTCCACTGCTTATATCTGTGTCCAGCTGAATATTGGAAATGAACTAGGATTAGTCTAAAAATGTCTAGAAAGGTTTAGTAATATATCATATATCATATCATATATTTGGTTTATTATGATCTTTTAATAGGAAACACTCGATCAGTTTGACTGTATTCAAAATTTTTGCAGTGTGAATTTGTTAAAAAAAAATGTGTACATAAAATGTTTTCTATCATTTTGGACATCTAAGTTTTAAAAGCATGTAAAAATAAAATCTTAGTGAATAAATTGGCACTCTGCAATTATATTTCAGAATTTAAAAAAAATCATTTTACTTTTATTCTATACCTGCTACCTTTTGTAACTTTTTTTTTCATATAAGTGAGTTTTAAACAGAAAAAAAAAAAATTCATAAAAAAAATGTTGAATACCAAAATCTTGCGTTAAAGGGTTGATAGATGTGTGTTTTATTAAAGCAGGTATTACCTGTAGAGGATGCCAACTGAGAGCGTCCCTGTGGCAATCAATCCCACAATAAGACCCACTGCAATCGAAAACCTGCTCTCTGAAACACACGACAATCGCAGTGGGCATCTTTTTTAAAAATCTAGACCATAAAATGAAAGCTTGTCAGGAGAAAAGCTGGTGGTATACGCATTCTCACACTTTAATGACTTCAACCTGTCTGCTGAAGGCTGGACAGAAATCAGTACTTTTGCTAAAAATATATACATATAATATAATAACAAATTCAAGTCAGATCTATATTCCAATAAGACTTTCAGGAGTTTCACATCTGGAAGGCACGAGTGAATAATTCAGAGCGATCTCTATATCTTCTCTCCATTCTTCATCTTTTTTAATCAAAGCAGAAGAGCAGAGGTCATGAAGCTCTCACTCGGTGAAGTGGAAACAAGTTAAAGCGCATGATCTGTCCCAAAAAGCTCAGGGTACGGGGCAAATCTGGATCTCTAGCTCCCCCTGTTGATCCGAAATGTTCAACTGCAACAGCTCCAGAGCGTCAGATACTTCCTAAACACCTGCAAGATTTTTATATATAGATAATGATATTTTCCCAAAACTTAATTTCTAATAAATGTGGTTCTAGTTCTTATGTTTGAGTGTAAAATAAGATGCATTTCCAAGAAAAGGGAAAATAAACAGAAAAACTGACTTAAAAGAAATGAAAGTAAGGATCCAAACCTAATTTGAAGAACAAAGTGTGTGAATCAGTTCAGATGTAGATTTTTTAAATTATTATTATTTTTAATAACGTTAATTTTGTGCTACATAGTTGGGTGTTAAGCTCTATATAAATTAAACACACACACACACACACACACACACACACACACACACACACACACAGATGGACACCATTGTATTGTTTTTCTCTCTTCATTTATTTTCTCTTTTTTTACATTTAAAAAAAAAAATCAAATTGTGTTTTGTTGATATGCACATGGATAATATTTCTCTTTTCTTGCATTCTTATATTTTTTTTTCTCGGCCTTTTCCTCTTACCTTTTTTCATCTAGTGGCTTTTCTAGTCCACAAAAATCTCATGTTATATGTAGTGTTTAATGTACTGATTTAAAAAAAAAATTGTTAGATATTTGTTGCTACTATTAACAATTCCATTTAGTAAACAGTAAAACACTCCATGTCATGCCGTTAGAGGAAAATAATCAACCAGGGGGCGGAGTGATGGGGCGGAGTGATGAGGCGGCGTGATGAGGTGGAGTGATGGGGCGGAGTGATGAGGCGGCGTGATGAGGCGGAGTGATGAGGCGGCGTTACTGTCACCACCCTGAAGTTGATTATTTTCCTATAACAGCACTTCCTTGAGTTCCTCGTATGCCATAGTAATTTGTCGAAGTTTACGATTTTTTTATTTATCACAGAATGTCACTTTGTATTTTGTTTTTTTATCTGTTTATAGTTACATTGAATGTAACTGGTACCTGTGCTGGTGCAGAGTTCTCCTTTAAACCCACATCGCGGGGAATCTTTAGGAGGACTCCGCCTTCCTCCAGGCCAGCTGATGTGAATTCCTTCCACTGCTTCATACACCTTACGAGTCCCAAAGTAGTTAGCAATGACCTACAAACAGGAAGAAGATTAGCATAATGCTGTGTGTGCTCACAAGTACTGAATCCTGATGGATGGAAAGTGTGTGTGTGTGTGAGAGAGAGAGAGAGAGAGAGACCTGACACTGGCTGTCACTGCCCTGAATGTGTTTCAGCATATAAGCCGGCTCACGGTCCCCACTAGCATCGATCATCACATCTCCTTGGATACCTGGTGGAAAAGCCATGAAAAACATCCCATAATAATAATCTTCTCTGGATTGAAATCTCTGCTCTTTTAAATTCTTAAAATCTTCTGTGGGGAAAAAAAAAAACATGACTTTATGCCATAAATTCAGGCTCGAGATGTCGGCTGTTTTTCCTAACCCCTGATGGTTCTGTTCCACATCCTCCGAGTGACCTCAAAACCGTTAAACGGGTCGGAGTTCTCGACCAACGTTTCATGCAAAGCCTGAGCGTAAATCCACACACTGTCATGAGCGATAGCTGCCAGAACTGATACCTGTTACAAAACAGCAAAAATAAAATCCAAGTTTACCACTAAAATGTTCTGCTAAGTGGCTAGTTACAAGTTTCTTCTTATAGCACGTTCACAAAAGTGCTGAGAGGAAGTTTTACGAAAGAATAAGAAGAGAATCTTAAACTCATGAATGAGATCTCAATTCACATTGCTGTAATAAAATAATACTTTTTTAATTTGTATAAATAAATATAAATAAGCAACAGGTTCTGCTTTTAGTGCTAAAAATGCTTAGTGAATTATTTTTTAAATATAAAATAAGAAGTCTAAAGCCTAAAAACTTTTTGTTTATTTCTAACAATGTTCTTAGTTTGTTGGTTCCTTGATTTTTTTTTTATTTTAATTTTTTTCTAAATCAGATAGTTAGGAGTTACTTCTACCATTAATTAATTCAATTTTCTCAGCTGTGTGTGTACACTGAGTTTATTGGAATAGTTATATTAAAAATTAGCTCTAGAAAATATAATATAATATTTCAGTTCGATTGTATCACCACTTTAGACCATTTGTATTTAAACTTGCTTCCTTTTAAAGAGCCTTGATGCTTTAAAGTAATAAAAGTAAAAACGCTTATTAAAAAAAATCAATATGAGAGTTTGTTTAGTTTATAGTATAATCTTTATGTAATTTATAGCTTGTATGTCAGTAAAGAAATATTCTAATAATAATATAAATAAATTAATTAATTAATTAATTTTTAAAATGTTAGAAAATCCCATATCTGTTGATCTTAACTATTTTTTTTAACAGTATATTTCGTGAGTATTTCATGTGAGAACATGTTTTTCACCACCCAAGCAAACCTTCTCATGAGGTTCATACGTGTATCCAAAGTCCCGTTTTGAACGCTTGATGACATCCTCAGCGAAAGCTCTGTAACGCTCATCATCAGGCTTGTACATGGACAGGATGAAAAGTGCCTGATAGGCCTGCTTCGCCACCGAGTCATACTCATCTCCTGAGTATTAAAACAAAAAACAAACAAACAAAAAAATCTCAATGTTAAACACTTTGGTACTTTTTCATCATCGAGCCAGTTTAAGTGTAACATTTATGAGTACGGCACCTTGTTTCCATTCGAACCTCCCGAACATTTCATCCTGACTGTAGGGCATGAAACAGAAGAAGACAAATTCCCCGCGGGTCAGACCTCGACCATGAGCTTCTATCATTAAACTGCGCACCACCTCGCCATGAGCTGAGATCACTACAACTACACCACAAGAGAAACATTAAAAATGCGAGAAGGTGAAATCTAAATCTACAAACAACAAAAAAATCGTATTCTATCACAAAGTTTTTTCTAAAATTGTGGCTCTAAAAGTTCATAGATATGAGTTTCTTCGTAAATTGTGGCTCTAAAAGTTCATAGCTATGATATTTTTCTTAAATTGTGGCTCTAAAAGTTCATAGCTATGAGTTTCTTCATAAATTGTAGCTCTAAAAGTTCATAGCTATGAGTTTCTTCATAAATTGTGGCTCTAAAAGTTCATAGCTATGAGTTTCTTCATAAATTGTGGCTCTAAAAGTTCATAGCTATGATATTTTTCTTAAATTGTGGCTCTAAAAGTTCATAGCTATGATATTTTTCTTAAATTGTGGCTCTAAAAGTTCATAGTTATAAACTTTTTTTCTTAAATTGTGGCTCTAAAAGTTCATAGCTATGATATTTTTCTTAAATTGTAGCTCTGAAAGTTCATAGCTATGAGTTTCTTCATAAATTGTAGCTCTGAAAGTTCATAGCTATGAGTTTCTTCATAAATTGTGGCTCTAAAAGTTCATAGCTATGAGTTTCTTCGTAAATCGTGGCTCTAAAAGTTCATAGCTATGATATTTTTCTTAAATTGTGGCTCAAAAAGTTTCTTCTTAAATCATCGGTCTACAAATTAATAGCTATGAGTTTCTTTTGAAATCATGGCTCCAAAAATTCATCGCTACTGAGTTTCTTCTTAAACTGTGGCTCTGAAAGTGCATTTCTGTAATTCCTCATAAACCCACAGAGCTCCAGCTGGACTTACTGCGAGACGAGCTGGAGACCTCCGTCAGAACCTTCGACTGCAGCACAGTGGAATTATGGGTAGGAGGACCACCAATCTCCAGATTCTTCGCCACTGTGATGTTGTTATTCTCTGCTTGGTAGCTTTTAAGAAAATAAATGAAACAGAGAAAATAAAAGCATGAAAGGTATCAAGTCAAGCATTAAAAAGATTAAAGGTATAGTTTTAATTATAATAATTATATTATTTTATTTTAATTTATTTATTGCATTTCTTATATTTTTTATCATTTTAAATTATTGGTAATTATTTATTAGTAGCTCATAATAATTACTTTCAATTAAATTAGGTTTCATTAACGTTAGTGTAATTTTAGTTCTAGACTGACAGGTTTGTTGCTATATTTCTGTGTAAATCTGTATTTGTTTTAGATGCTATTTAATTATTTGTATTTAAAATTTAACATTGTTTTGGTGAGTTGGTATTTCGATGAATCTTTTGTTATTCTTTCATATATACTTCAGCTTCAGTTTTAGATTTAGCTTTAGTTTAATTTTTTTTTGTTTTGGTTTTTTGTCTGTTCTTAAAGACTTTCTTTTAAATTTCTATATAAAAGAATAAAAATTAAAAAGTGAATGAATAAATAAGTCCAGTGAAATAGTGCTGGATTGTTTGTGCATAAAAATGAATGAAGTTGTGTATATGAATGAATTTTTAAATGCAAATTAATAACAGGTTTAATTAAAATAAGATTTGTTATTATATAGATTTTTTTTTAAATAAAAAAAACGTGAATATCATAAATGTTAACATACTTTTGAATTTGTTCTGTTTAGTTCAGTATGTGCATTTTTTGCTATAATAATAGCGTAAAGCTTGACTCCTCTTACCGAATCCCCTCTGCCGGAGTGTGCCACGTGGGTTCACTGTTATAGATGATGCTAATGCGCTGCCATCCGAACTGCTTACAGATCTCTACGAAGAAGGTTCCCAACTTGGTGAAAGGCCCGAACACTCGCGTCAGGGTGGGAAACGCCTGCGCTCGAATCGCACGCGAGAGTAAAGTAAGCACAAAAAAATACAAACTAGCATGAGACGAATGGGCTTTAAATACTTCAAAAGCTAAAATACAGAACTCGTAAATCATTTCTAAGCATGAAAATTATGCTGAGTGGCTTTAATATGTGTATAAGGTTTACCTTTTTATCTAAAAACTGCTGATCTGCACAGACAGGACTGACCATAGCAATGTTCCAGTAAGCTGCTAGCTTAGCCGTCACTGCACACACCTTAAACGACATACGATAAAGGGAAAGATCACAGCACTGTTTAATTCTGTTTTTGTTTTATTCCTTCCACGACTGTGTGTAGCTCTAGTGAAGCTCTGTGATATTTCAGCGTCACATACGTTTGAGCAGCAGGGGCCGATGAACGCGCTGTAGTTGTGCTTGTGCTGCAGAGCGACGATCTTCCCAGGACCAACCAGATCATTACACTCATCATCCACATACTGAAAGTCGAGCCGGTGACCTAAAGACCTCAGTCAGTTAACTCTCAGACCAGACAGAAGCTTAAAGTCCAAACAGAACCATTAGTGTAATCTGTTGTAGTAAAGTCAGAACGGGTAGGAATCTCCCAGAGCCGACCTGGCAGGATCTCCGTGCTGTTGTTCAACGCCTCGATGGCGATGAGAGCCGCGGCTCTGATGCGGCCCATGCTGAAAGGGGTGGAGGTGTTGGGCATGGCCAAGAGGACGGTGAACCTGCTGCTCAGACACACCGGCACCGTCACCATCACCAGCAGCAGGACAGACCGAGCGGCCTTAACGTGATCTGAGGCACAACAGAGGAAAGCTGGCGTTTACCAAACACTCATACCATGTCCAACTATGTGCATCGTCGCAAATCACATGACCTTTTGTAGGGGTCAGTGTTTCAACCCATAGCTACATGACATAACATATAGCAAATTACAGGAATAAGCTAGCTTGCAAATTTGCAATAAAGCTTTCATGGGAGTCGAGTTAAATTTGGGGCATTAAGAAACGGTCTGCTCAGAACTGTGAGATGGATGGGCGATTAAAAGGAGTTTATGTGCCATTTTTTAAGAACAGTTTTGTCTTCAAAGCCAATTTACTGAAGTCTGAGTCATAACTAAGGTGGGAACTGCGGGGAGGCAGAACCCCAAACCTCAAACCCCAAAGTAATTCACGGCTCGTATCGATGGGTTATGAGTTATGAGCTGGTCAGGCGATGAGACTAATGTGGATGATGCTGAGAATCACACATTACTCCTTTCCTGTTAGAAAATTCTTTCAAACGTGTCAGTAATGTTCTTTTTCCATCAGTAGACGAGGTTATAAACGTAGAGGTAGGCACGGCGTCTTTCAGTGGAACTGGAATTAAATCTTTAAATAGGATTTTCTCTGTTTTCATTTTAAAGTGTTAGGAATTGACTTATAAACATACAAAAAACATACAAAAATGAAACATTATTTCAGTTCGGGGAAGTCTGTAGTTTTAGAAGTATGTACTTAGCGTGTGTATGTATATGTATATGTGTGTGTGTGTGTGTGTGTGTGTGTGTGTGTGTGTGTGTGTGTGTGTGTGTGTGTGTGTGTGTGTGTGTGTGTATACCCGTATAGTAGAAAATGTTAAACATATACTGTACATATAACAACAGACACATATACATGAAGTCACTAATCCCATCTACGCATATCTTTAAGAAATATTGTTAATCTATATGTTTCCTGCAGGACTGTATCTTGTCATTGTGTAACATGTAACCAGGATGACTGAAAAAAAGGAAATTAATTTTCTATCCTCTTTGTAAAACTGAAATCTTTTTTTTTTCCTTTACACTTGAAAAAAGTGATATGAACATTTTAATAGTTTATCCATATAAAATCCATAACTTTACATTTCCACGTGCAAGGAAGCATGGAATAAATTTATGAATGTGTGTGTGTGTGTGTGTGTGTGTGTGTGTGTGTGTGCTTTGTCATTAGTCTATTACATTAGTAAGTTGGATGATTAAGTTGTTAATATGGGTTTAATATCGTTGTACCACTCCGTACAGCTCTATCACTCCACCCCTCCGCTCAGCCTCCTTTCCATCATTTAAACCCCTTTATAATTCATTTACAGCTGGATTATTCGGTGTAACGTTGATCTTGATCTCTGTAGCCAGAATAAATACAATATAACAAGATATAACAACAACCTTTTTATTCATTAGATTATTTCTCAGACGTAAATGAAGCGCGCTGAGCAGATTTTGTATCCAGTATGTAATTTTTAAAAAAATATTAAATTAGTTTTCATCTGTAATCAGCAACAGAAAACAAATTCAGTCACTTACTGTTCATGCCTTGGAAGAAAAACCAGGAGAAAAAGTCATTTCCATTAATGTTTACATCCAGATTGTACAATCTCTCCACTAATAAAAGGAGAAGAGAAGCCTGAGCGACTGGAGCTCCAGAGATATCAGAGACGTGTCACCGCCTTTGACGTTGTTCTTCTTAGCAACCAGTCGTCCAGGAAAACAAGTGATACAGTCCATGGGAACTCGCTCCTCCATTACAGAAAAAGAAAACACTTGTTTGTGTTTACCCTGACGATATCACTTCCTGTTTTCGCACAGCAGCTCAAGGACTTCATCCCAGTTTGATTAATTAATTAGCTCACATCTGTGGTTTGGTCCACTTTCAGATAAAAACTCCACACATTAAAGAGGTTTACACTGAAATATTCAGAGTGATCCTGGTGCTAATTTGTTGGTTGGTGCTGTATTTTCGTTATTCCCGTGAACAGTTAGTGGTGCTGTGTCTCTCTGATGTTATTGCTTGACTGGTTATGATGATGTTTCTTAAGAAAGAAAACATTACTACAATCTCAGACATGAGGGATAACGTAGAGGCAGTGGAGACGTTTGTGCAAACATTGGACTTGATGGTGGTTTTAGTGTGAAAGTTGAAGCTGGAGAAGCTGATCTGTTTGACCAGATGAGGAGGTGAGTGAGCCGGTCAGACTAAAGGACTAAAGCGCCGCTGCATCACTCTCTTTTTAGGTAGAGAGCAAACGAGGGAGAAATCCCGCTGCGCCACTATCACCAGGCACAGCGGCATTGTGGGGTTGTAAGCGCTGATCCTCGGCTTACTCACACCATGGAGACAGCAGCAAGTCACGGGTGCCAAGCACTCAGAAACTCCACACAAATTTCCTCATAACAAAGTTACAAAATAATAAAGGCTTTGTTTTCACTCCAACTAAATGAGGATATGAAGCTAGTGGGTGCAAGTGTTGAGGATGCAGAAGATAGGGATAGGTGGAGAGTGATGATTCGCTGTGGCGACCCCTGAAGGGAAAAGCCGAAAGAAGAAGAAGAAGAAGCAGAAGTTTTCACTCCAACAACAGGCAGAACCGTGAGCCACCACATGGAGCACTTCGCATATTTATAATAAATATTGATATGTAAGTCATTCAGGATGGAATTTTCTTTTAAAATGGCATTTGTCAAGATTAGGCCTCCCTTTTCCGCCCTTGTACACAAAGCTCCACCCCCAGAGCCTACAGTGGTGATCACTTTCAAGCACGCTCAGCTATTCAACTGCTGAAAGCCAAGCTATAACGCTATAACACTTATTTCTGAGACTGTTCACAAGGGCTTCACTGTCCTTTTTTGTTTGTTTTTGAGTTCAAGTTCCAGCATTAGCATCGTCAGTATTTTCTGCTACACAACAGGCCATTCAGCTGCTGGAAAGCCAAGTCAAGCCTTTTTTTCTTTTTAATAAGAAAATAAGCGTATCTATTCGAAGTCGGCCATTTAAACAGGACAGAGCTTTAAACAGATTGTGTTTACGGATCTGTCCAGGAGCAACGCCGCTAATTCTGCGTCCAGCTTCATCCCTTTCACTAGTAATAAATGGAAAAGCACTGCCAGTGTTTATCTGGTTTACTGTCTCTTTTGTTGTCCTTTTTTTTTTTTTTGCTCGCAGGACAATTATCTGGCTGTGCAGAGCGCTTGCTGATTTCAGACTGAGAAGTGGGCGGAGGCAAAATGACAAACGGGCATTCTGGATCGTAACACGGTTCTCCAAACGGGTTTTCCCAGCCACGTAATACACTTGTGCTGAGGCTATGGCTTAAACAATTACGTTTCATCATGTTGTCCTCACTAGAAATAGAAAATAATTAACTATTGCACCTTTTAAGTTTACAAAGTCATCCCTAGTTAGACATTATTCTGTAATTACAGTATGTTTACTGGCTGCATCGAGTGGATCCAGAAAAAAGGCCCGCATGTTACAGAGGCTATAAATGGAAGAAGCTTCACATTGGGCACCAGTGGATCGTGGGAATGTTCACTGATGTCTCTCTGCATCCAGGCCAGCGATCTGGAAGGCGCTACTTGAATTCGTCAAGTCAAAAAGTGACATGTCGGGTCGTGCTAGAAGCTTCTGCTCTGGCAAAAGCATATTTTCAGCTGCGGCTATGTTTACATGAAAGGTCAGCTTCAGGAGTGCTGTCGGAGACCTCTATCTTTCGGAGCCTGTTTTACTGCACGTCTGGGATGAGAAATGAACCCTGCCCTGCTCAAGGTCAGTTACCACGAGGAAAAATTAGAAACAAAGCACAAACATTGAAACAATCAGTATTTATCATCATCATCATCATAAAAACAGACTGCAACAACAAGGCTGAGTCCATCTTATACATGTCTGAAAAAAAAAACAATACGAACTAAGAATTAAAAATTAAATTAGACCAAATAAACAAGTGATCAATCTACATCCTGACATACCGAGCCGTTTTTAACTAAATCATCGTTATTAGTAAAGAGTAACAAGTTTTAATATTAAATATTATGTACTTGTTAGAATATTAAACTCAAGACAAGAGCATTAAACTTTTGTTGCCTTTATACCAGATATTTACCATTAAAACAATTTTTTTTGTTTGTTTGTTTTTTTAAGAAAACACACAAATTCTAAATTTTTGGATTATCATTTTAAAATCACAGAATTTGTTTGTCAAAGTCTGAATTTAAAACAAATACTTTCCACAGAATATAAAATATATAACATGGTATGGACCTTACCATTCCAGAATTAAAAATAAGTGAGAAAATCTTGAGAAAAGAGAGAGTTTTTTTCTTTTTTTCAAACTTGGCGATATCAAGCAGGTAAAGTAGTAAAGTAGTAGATAAACAGAACACCTCGTGATGGCTTAAGGTGTCCTATCACTCAACTTCCAAGTCATTTAACTCTCCTTAAAAATCAATCTAAACTTTACGCACCATATTTAGGTGTAATTTCCTTCTCCAACCACCAGATGGCGCTGTACATCAACGTCTTGACATACAGATGAGTTTAAAATTCGATTTATAACCAAAATGCTGATAAAAAGTTACTCGATTCTTTTTTTTTTTCCACATTAATATACACTTTATTCTTTGC
>JAKKZJ010000028.1:1254848-1275904 GCA_033441845.1 Pangasius mekongensis
TAATTGTATTTAATAAACCAACTCATCGGAGAGAAATGTTGACATTCCTGATTGTTTTGTCTCATTTTTCTGTCATTCGGTCTTTATACTGTTTGTATAAAAGACTTCAGTGCTTCACGTTAGCTAGCTTTATTCGTCAGCTAGCTTAAACCCGTCACATCTGTATACAGAGTCTTTTCTTCGAAGTGAAGCAACTCTCCAGAGGGAAACGGCGATACTTCTGCCAGGTTTGTCTCATTCTGTCTTCATACTGTTTGCATATACGACATAACCGTTTCGTATTAGCTACATCTTGTTTACGTCATTAACTAGCTAATGCTCTGTTTATACTTCCCTGTTGCTTAGCAACCAGGCAGACACAACTTTGTTCTAATTTTAAATACCTGAAACAGTGATTTGTGATTGCGGGTTCGCCTTCAAAATGTCAAAATTAGACATTAGAACATATTCAAACACAACAATAGATGAAAACTAGAAAAAAAAATTGTATGGATTTTTAAATGTATGTGTTTTTTTTTAATAATGTAAAAACAATGGGTTGTTATTATTAATAAAACATTTTGTGCGTTTTCTAAACTGTACTACAGACTGTACTCCGAGGTCTAGATGATGAAATCATGTTCCAAGTGTAAGTGAGATTAGAGTAGCAAAGGTTCACTTCATTCCACCGCAGCCAAAGGTAAAGAAAAAGGAAATGTTATCTGATGCTGCTCTCAGCTCTTTCATTCTGCTTTTCTTAGCCTCCGAACACTCAGAAGCGTTTTTCTTTCTGTCTGCTGAAAGAGTGCTGGAGAAACTTGAGTTAGACAATCAGCAGTGCCACGTATGAGCTCCTTTCACACCCAGGACCAAGTCACAAGGAACCTGAGCCTGGGCAGAATCCTTCTCCTTCCTCTTCTTCTTCTTCTTCTTCTTATTATTATTATTCTTCTTCTAAAACACACACCCAGGGTTAAATGTGACGGATGTGACCTGGTGGAGAAATGGCATTCAGGACACTTGTGCCTCTGGCGCAGGAAGAGCGCACTGTTCCAGACGCGCGTTTGGAGACGCAGGTGAAAATGGGAAGATGTGAAAAACCGCTAATAAGAAACACAAGACCTGAATGGAGGGGGGAAAAAAAACCCACCAGAAGAACCAGGAGGAAATGAAGGTGGGAATGTATGAAGAGAAGAGCAGGACACGGTGACAGGTCATGTGCACGAAAGAGAGAAATACAGAGACTCTGAAGCGCAGCTGACCGTCGCGGCTTATCTGCTTTTTCTTTATTCACCCGATTTTTTTTTTTTTCTTCCCTCAGGTCACATTAATAAGACACGCATTCAATAATAAACTAAAACACAGTTAGAGAGGTGTTTGTCAAGGCTTATTACCTGCACTCCTGGTCGGATGTGAGTGTGTCTCAGATGCAGTGCCCTTCTTTTGTGTGTTTTTTTCTCTTTCCCGCAGACTCGGGCTGTTTATGTGCGGGAGAACCAGCCGCGGCCAGTTCTTCCTCCTCCTCCTCCTGCCGCCCCGACTCCCACAAACCACGCCCCCTTGCGTGGGACCTGGCTGCAGAGTCCCGCCTCCTGCGCGCTGATTGGCTGTCACCGCGTACTAACGCGCGGCGCGTTGATTGGACAGCTTTACTGAACTATTGGCCAATCACAGCGCAGGAGGCGGGACGTTAACTGACAAATGATAAATTTCTCTAAAAATAAAAAAGTTTTTTTTTCTTTTGCATCTTTTTCCCAGACTACATAATAAAAAAAAATAACTGTGCACATAATGAACTCTTTATTGAACCAAGACTCTTCTGTTAATCTATGCTAAAAAGGCTTAAAATAAATAATAAATAAACATTAAATATAATATATATATATATATATATATATATATATATATATATATATATATTTTAAATAACAGGCATCACTCCCTTAATGTCTTATTGTTCAATGTATTTATTTACAGCAATAAAATTTAACCTGTTAAAAGTGTAAACCAAAGCTTTGTGTGTGTGTGTGTGTGTGTGTGTGCTACTGTGTGTGTAATGTTCTTTCAAAAAATAAAAATAAATTATAATATGCAAATGAGGCAATAAATTATTTACATATTACAATAACCCTTTGATTAACACATAGATTTCATTTATTTTCCCCTTTGTTTTAGTGTGATTACACAGCTACCATAACTATATTGTTTCATGGAATTTATTTTTTTCTTTATAACGCAAATAAATAACTTTATTTATGTGTAAAATTATAGATAAAATGTCACTTCATATCAAAACTACTCCAGATGTTGGGCAAAAAAAAAGATAAGAAAAAGCATTTTCATTTTCCTGCTAGAAACCTTTTTGGAAGATTTGGAACATCTGATGGATTCGACTTGACTTTATATTCAACTTTATATCACTATATTTATTTATTTTTAACATTATACAACCTTATACAAAAATAAGATCATTACATTTGCATATAGAGCTTAATCAGTTACACGTTGAGATAAATTCCTTTTTTTTTCAACTCGTCTTCTTCTCCATGTTCCTCTCTGTCCTGTAAAGTACACGCCGATCCTCACACCAGCGAGTGTTGCTCAACATGGCAGCTTTATTTTCACTACAGACTTTACACTTCCTCACAACCTCAACCTCATAAAGTCAGCTAGAGTTAAATTCTTATCCTAAAATCGTCCGAAGACCTTAAGGACAAATTTCAGTTAGTGACTAGCTGACGTAGAAAACAGCCTTTGGGACGTTATCAGCGTTTAGCAACACGTCCACGCTTTATCAAGATTCAGAGCTGTTCGAACCGCTCTTCAGATGTGAGCAAATGCAGACAGGAAGAAGCAAACTGGAAACACAAATCTAACACAAATAAAATGTTCTACGAGAAAAAAAATAGACCTTAAACAATGTTTTCCTACAGAGAGGAGACGGGAGATTAAGTGTGTAAAAGACCTAGTATAGTTGTGATGATTCCTTAAAATCCCTTAAAATAAAATATTAATATAATATATAAAGATTACAGGCAGCGACTGTGTGGTCATGTGACACCTACATTGCTTTAAATGATACCTTTCGACTGTAAATATCGCCGTAACTCGTGTTTTTGTAAAGAGGAACTTGAACATGAAAAGATCTAAATTCAGCTAATGTAAGAGAATTCACAAAAAAAAAAAAAAAAAAAAAAAAAACACAGCTTGTTAAGCTTGTTATAAAAAAAATAAAAGTTCAAACTGAGCTATCTAGCTAGCATTAGGGAATATACCAAAACAAAGCTAAGTCAAAGAATTATGTTAAAGAACATTCCCAAAACAAAGACAGCTAACAGAGAATTTTGACAAACTAAGCTAGCCAACAGGACCTTTGAGAACGTCCCCACAAGCTAGCTAGCTGCTGCTATAGAATATTTCCAAACAAAGCTTAGCTAGCTAACATTGGTGAATATGCCCATATAAGACTAATGGTGAAGACTAGCTAGCTAGAGAGAATCTCCAACCCAAAATCAATAACATAGAAGAATAAAATCAAGCTGATGTTTGAGAATTTCCCCAAACCGAGTTAGTTAGCTAATGTTAAATAAAAATCCAAACTGAGCAAGCCAGCTAATGTTAGAGAATGTCCCCTAACATGGCTAGCTAATGCTAGATAATATCAAACAGCACAAACTAGCTAGTTTTAAAGAATATCCCCAAACTGAGCTTTCTAAAGAAAGATAGTTAGCTAATGTTCAAACTGAGCTAGCTAGCTATCTAAAGAACATGCCAAAACAATGTTAGCTAGCTAACATTAGAGATGGCTAATGTTTGAGAACATCAAATGAAGCTTGACATGAAGATCAAATCTTTATGTCTGGATGTAATATAGATGTTACTGACAAGCTTTCTGAAATGAATTTAGAGAAAGTTGCTAATATAAAGGACAACTGAATCCACTGATATACTGGGTTGGTATATTTAGTTAGCTAGCCAGATAGTTAGGCTAGTTAGGTTTTATGCTGCATTCACTAAAGCTCATACATTGGAATAAGGGGGAAAAAAACAAAAAAGGAAACTCCCTGTCAACTTAGCATTCCTACTTGGAAAGCTGGGAAAGTTCAGCATATAACATCATATCAACATTAGTGGCTCACACCATCACCAGTAAATAAAACATCACTTCACGGCTTTAAATTAGTTTATAGTAGTAAATACATCATGAACTCATGATCACTAATGTTAGCTGGCTAGCTTGTTGCTAACAAAACACACACACAAAAAGAAAAACGCTA
Organism: Pangasius mekongensis; assembly: GCA_033441845.1. Taxonomy (NCBI): domain Eukaryota; kingdom Metazoa; phylum Chordata; class Actinopteri; order Siluriformes; family Pangasiidae; genus Pangasius; species Pangasius mekongensis. The sequence continues at coordinate 1,259,105 of JAKKZJ010000028.1, forward strand.
AAGAATTACGCAATTCAGAGTTCAGACTAATGAGTTATTTTGAACGCAGCATTATATAAACCTACTGCATGCAGCCTGCTGATTTCCAACTTCTAGACACACGTGTCCTGTGCTAGAACATCGTTATATTTTTGTGAGCGTTTGTATTTAAGATGCCAAAGAAACCTAAATGAGTGACTATACGAAATCAATCTGCAGCCTGTAATTCAGGTTAAAATTAGCCGCTTGTATTGAACAGCGCTGCCTCGGTTTCAAAATTCACAATGGCCTGAATGAAGAGAGCCGGCCTTGAGTAAGGAAGGATGAGTGATCAGTACGCCAGGAGTTTCTTAAGGAGGAGAGGAAACACGGGATGACCCGGAGCTTCGAGGATTAAAAAAAAAAGAGAAAAAAAAATCACACCACAAACCTCAGGGTACCTCCTGACCTTCATGCAAAAAGGGCGTGGTCTAAATCTTTGTCCTGTCCAGGAAAAGGTTATTCATGCTCGCTAAATGTTTGCACTAAACAAAATGTGCTGTTTCTATGTGACACACCAGAACTATTCCGAGTAAAAGGCATGCCTGTGCATGTGTATCGTTCATAGCGAGTACAGCTAATTCCTGTTAAGGCTTCTGAATTGCTTTAGATTTGTCCAGGCTTAATCGCAGGAGTGAAAGCAGTGTTTTTACTCGCGTTACAAGTCATCTGTCTTGCCTAACAGGTATCTGTGTTTAAGTTTTAGACCTCAGTTCCAACTTTAGTTTCGATATAACATTTTTCCTTTCACGTATTTAAAAAAAAAACACACGGACCAGCGTGCTCAGATTTCTTTGTGTAGTGCCGCCCTGGGATTTAGTTCCACGAACATTCACTTTGTCAGCTTTTGTACATCCATGAATGGGCTCCAAACCCCAATGTTGAAAGAAAAACTACAAAACAACACCAGCAAGATCATATTTCTTGGCGTAGTGATGCACCGCAATGTTCTAAGTCCAGCTAACAATTTTAAGTTAGCAGCTAGTTAACAAAAACCTTTTCTGAATGTTATCATTCCAAGAGTGATCAACTTGTCAAGTTTCCAGAGTTGAAACAACTTCATACCAACCAGTTAAGCAAGCGGTTAAAGCTTTGTGCTACTGATCAGAAAGTTTTGGGTTTAAATCCCAGAACCACCAAAAAGTAGCTACCATTGTTTGTATTCTTCTGTTAGCAGGGGATGCTCGGGGTATTTTAACTAGCCCAGTGCTTATATAACATTAAGCAGTCATCAAATGCAGTCCAGGATCCCTGGTGATAGGGCCAGGGCTTTGTCCATGGGTTGTTTTTTTTTACACTTCAGTCAACAAGAAAATAGAAATTGCTCCTTTTCATGTCATGCTAATTTTAGACCCTATTTAAACTGTAACTTTCACAGCCGAACCTCGACAAGCGCTCTCAGATCAGTGCAAATGGTGCGTTGTGTTAATGACCATCAAGGCCAGCTGAGGTTGGAAGCATTCCCAACCCGTTCCCATGCCCACTCCTACCTCTTCCGAATGAAAAGCCACTTTATTTCCCCTTTCTTTTGTGCAGCCGAGGCTCTCGGCCAGGCCTGACCCTGCTGCTGGGGAGCAGAGCGGAGCCTGAGCCGGCTGGATCCACAATGTGTGGTCTATGCAGTTGGCTAAAGCGTCAGACAGAAGAAGCATTCTGCTCTCATCCGAGTTTAACACGGTTCACGGATAAATTCCCACAAACCAGAGCTTACATATGAATTCATGACCATGCCCTAAAAATGATTATATTTTCAATGTGTGAATTAGGACCAACAGGATGAACGTGAAATGATAGAACGCTGCTGGTGATGTTGTTGTTGTGAAGCATTGCGTAATCATGGCAAACCAAAACATGTCTGCAGTTGACAGCTGCAACTCGGAAAACTCGGAATTGCTAATGCAGACCCCTTGCTGCAGAAGGACTTCAGGAATTTCGCGTCAAGCTGTTAAAGCCAACATGAAAACTCTGTTTTTGAGAGAAGTGTTTATGTATCTTCATTTATCCTGTATGCAATATTTCTCATATATATATATATATATATTTAAATACGTATTTGGAATACAAAATACTTTTTGTAGAATCAGAATGATTGTGTTTCGCATTTTTGGATTTAAAATCCAAATATACTGGCATCATCATTAAAACGAACTGTTTGTGAACAGTTCACGAACAGCACCACACCTTGTTTCCATGTTTGTTTTTTCCATGAACTGTTTGCGTTTTTGTGAACAGTTCACGAACAGAGCAGCCCCATCTGCAAGTTTTGTTTTTTTGTTTTTTTTTGTGAAGAGTTAAGGAAAAGCGTGGCACATTCTTTTCGTGAACAGTTCGTGAACAATGCAGTAAGGTCTTTTCAGCTTTTGTGAACAGTTTATAAATAAAGTAGCAGGTCCTGTTTGTGATCAGTGCGTGTTTGTGATCAGTGCGTGTTCGTGAACGGCTTTTTGTGAACAGTTCATGAAAAACGCAGCACCTTTTTTTCAGTTTTTGTGAAGAGTTAAGGAGCAGTGCAGCACATTCTTTTTGTGAACAGTTCATGAACACTTCGCTTTCTGTGAACAGTTAAGGAACAATGCTCATGAACAGCGCAGCACCTTCTCTTTAAGGTTTTATGAACAGTTCATGGATAGCACAGTAGACTCTGTTTGTGAACTGTTGATGAACAATGCAGAAACTTCTTTTCTTTTTAGCTTTTGTGAGCAATTTATAAACGAAGTAGCAGTTTTTGAACAGTTCATGAACAGTACAGCAGTTTCCCAGCTCCTTACTCGATTCTTATTTAGGATTCGAGTTGATCTTTGATTTGATTTGATTTGATTTAAGGTGTTTTCAGAGTTATTTTTGGTCTGTGAGTAAAGCTGTGGTTTAGTTCACTTGTTTCACTTACTCATTTTATCATATCCTGTGTTATAACCTGTCTCTCAGCCTGTAGCAAAAAAAAAAACTACATTCTGTATGACTAACAGTGCCAGTGACTCATTTTAGAGGATGGATACCCTCAGTGATTTCTTATCTTTTGTGTGTTTTGAATGATAAATTTGGACTCCCTCATTTGCTAACCACTAAACTGCATGACTAGCCACAGAATAGGAGGATACATGCGTAAACATCTCCTGACGCACTTAAATCTGCCCTCAGATAATTAACGTGACACGAGCACACAAAGATGACAACAGCACCTATTATCTCTATGAGCTAAATGCCTCTTAACTGAGATTTGGCCACCAAAAAAACTTAGAGAAAAAGTAGATTTTTATCTGTACATATGTACTTATAAATGAGTAAAATGTCCCTGCTATTAAACCAACTTTTATAAGTACAATTTATTAGCGTTAACAAAGTAAAGGTAGCATGTTTTACCTTCGGTTTTGTGGCATTTGAGTTAATTTTTTTGAGCAGAGCTCTACTTTTTAACACAATTCAAAGCTCTCCCTTCATGTCCTGAAGCCTCGGACTGCAAAGAAAATGAGACACATTAACCAGAAATTGCCCAGAGCTCCCTCAAGTACAGCTCCACTCGGGTAAGATCCGTGTTTTTTCAGTCTTTTCCTGCTAATTTTCCTTTAATCTTGTTGCAAGATTAACCTACATTTTATTTGTAACATGTTTTTGGAATTGCATTTAAAAATTTTTTTTTTAAAAAAGCACAAACTTTTGCACTCAGTAGGACATTCCAGTTTGGTCTGCAGGACTATCTGATATCCTTGGCAGGAGGATCACATGCACAAATAATGGTGGAATCTGAGCTATCGGATAAAGCATGTGTCTGGGAACTCATACAGAAACAAGAACCTGCTCTAGAGCCTCTTTTTACTCGAAACTGAACAAGTGGAAAAGTTTAAACGCCTCGGATTTTGGAATTTGGGAAAAGGATGGATAATGTAAGGAATAAAACACAATTGTGCTGTTATAGGAAAATAATGAATGACGGCGTGATGTTCCTTTAACGGCACATCCTGATGACATACTTTTTATCCATTTATAGTTACATTTAATGTTGAAGAACGGTGTTATTTAAAAAAAATAAATAAATAAATAAAAACTGGTTTCCATCCACGTGGGCTTTCCAGATCTGTGATTGTGCAACGAATTGGAGCGAATCTTTAACCCGTGCTTTTAATTTGACTGGTACAGAAGTTTTGTAAATCATCCGATACGAATGCAAATAAAAGGTTTAAGTTGAACATGGTGACGATTTAAATGGCCAACTGTTCATGCTGCTTAAATGCAAAGCCCGTAATCGTAGATCTCGAGTGTTAGCAACAAGTCGAGATGGGGAGGGCAGGGAACGGTGCCAGGACAAGTTCAGCTGTAATACAGTCTGTACTGGCGGCCTGGAGGCACGAGGCTGAAAGAAAACAAAAGAAACAGGGAGAGAGAGAGAGCGAGAGAGAGAGAGAGAGAGAGAGAGAGAGAGAGTGGGCAGAAAAGAAGTGTTTGTCAGTCATGTCAACACGATTGTGGTTTATATTCTTGCATGCGGAGACATACAGTCGCTGATCCATCAAATCCTAAAAAAAAAAAAAAAAAAAAAAAAAAAAAAGTGAAGTAGCTTTTACACAAAGGTCAAGCCAACTCCCTCACGTTTTCCGTTTCCTTTTCCTTTTTCTTCCCTCCTTTTCGCATTCACTTTTCACATTCACATTCACTACGTTTCACATTCAGGCAGTCACACCACTGGTTGTGTAATCGTCCTGGCGAGATTCGTGTCTCTTTTAATTGTGCTGTTTCTCAGCGTAGTCAAAGCGTCCTGATGCTAGGCCAAAAAAAAAAAAAAAAAAAAAACCCAAAACATAAAACAGCATGCACCTGCAGGAAAAAAAACGCATCATAAAAACATCACATTCATCTCGTAATTGTGAGAGTTGCTAACTATGCTAATGACGATAGACTCTAGAAGTATTGCTTGTGATATTTTCACAATATTTTCATGTCACATAACAACAAACTGGCTTTTTTTTTCTAAGTCATGGTATGGAGTAGCTATATAGTGCTATATAGTGTGACTTATCATTTATTATCCTTGACTACATGGTCACATGACATTTTCTAACAGAATATACACTTACTGTAACGCACAGTGTGTTCACGATTAGTTTACAGCAAAATTATGTGATTAAATGACAGGAAAAAAAGCTTGGAATTGGTATTGCCCTTCATTTTTTTAACAAGGCTGATATAAGTACAATAATAGCGCTAGCATAACTAGCATAACTCCTAACTAGCATAACTCCTAACTCATAAATTTTCTGCATCAAATATTAAGCTTTGAAGTAACTAATTAAGGATCAAAGAGCTTCTGAAACTATTATTAATATTAAATGTATTTTATGCATCTGTTTATAACTGATATAGAATATAGAAACATTAGCAAAACAGACTAGCTACTGTAGTTAGCATTAGCAGGTATTAGCTAGGGAGCATTTTTCAGTTGTGTAGGCTGTAGTCGTTGTCATTGTTGCATTGTGAAACTGTAGTACGTAGTACATGAAGTATTTTAGTCATCAAGTTTTAAAACAGAATGTCTTTACCATCTTTAGTTGTTTATTAAAGCAATACTACGAATGATATTTAATATTTTAATATTGTTGTTTAAAAAAATTCAGTATCCCCATAATATTTTTATTTGATGGTCTTTCTGGATGGTTTTGATATTGATATTGATATTTAAAATTAAATTTAGGTTAAATTATAACAAGCAAAAAATGAATGAACAAATAGTTTATTGATATTTATAATGATATTTTATATCAAGGGTTTTGATTTAAACATTTGAGTTTAAAAATCTAATTAAAGAATAGGTGTATGTTACTGGAGAAATGTTTATTAGTAAATATTTAGCGAATTGAGAAATGTCTGAAGTGATTTTATTTTATTGGAACAATCTAGACTTAATTTAATCTACTTTTTTTCCACATGAATCCTTTTACACACGCTTATGAGGAAATCTATAACATTAAATGTTCTTTCTCATCGATATTGTTTTCTTTAAAAAGTACATCTACTTTTTGCAGGGCAACAACGTAAAGTAGGTCACACAATAACAACAGTAGCCATGTGACCTAACATTAACAACAACAACAACAACAACCAGTGCGCTAGTCAGCAAAAGCTAAAGTGTGTGTGTTGCTCTCACATCAGCTGTGTGGAAATACTTCGCACTAAAAGACCCTTTTTGTTTTTTTTTTTAGAACTGGAAATTTTTACATATAAAGAGACTTGATTGTATTTTTTGCTAGTACTGATGTTATTATATTTATTTACTTTATACATTTTTATTATATTTGTTTATATTTGCGAGGTAAATGATTTTGCATTGAAGATTATAACTTTATTTAAAAAAGCTGCAGTTTTGTGCATTTTTATCTTATTTTTTCCAAGTGAAGTGCCTCAGTTAAAGACAGTCTTTTTGAAGCTTAATACATTTTTTAAAAATATATATTGAACATATATTGTCTCGTTATTGGCTGATACTTGAGGATTTGGATCGGTACTGGAAAAGAAAACTGGTATGCTGCCATTTCTAATTATATTATATTATATTATATTATATTATTTAAACCACTATCTTTCCTTTCAGATTTACGTTCGGATGTTGGTTGCAGCAGAAACATTAATACACCGTGGCTGTATTGCATCTTTACGCTACACTGCATGTGCTTGGCTTGTTCTAGTCCATATAAAGTCTATAATAGTATTAAATGTTGAAGTTAGTCCAAGCCATTTCTCCTGCTGGGGTTCCAGGAAATCCAACAAGGATTTAAAAATTGCTTGGAGGATTAAATTATATCGACCTGCACCCATTTAGAGTGACCTCAGAAAATATTTCTTTGGATAATTCTTCACTAAGAAGAAGTATTTTGGGTTAATTGAAATAGAGATAAATATGCACCCAGCTCACAGGGTTAGCAGAACGTCACGGTTCTGGAAACTTCTGCAGTTTTCTGGGTGTTTGGAGAACGTTATTAGATCAGGTTTAGAACTGATTATACAACATTACTGCAACATTTTTGCTCTTCATTTTGTAAGAACAATAAAAACATTAACACGATCATTATGATCAACATCTCCTTCAAACCGTTGTTTCAGGAGATGTATTTAGAACATTTTAGAACAGTTTTGTAAGAAATAAAACATAATAGAGTCGAGTGACGAAGCGGAGTTGCAATTTGCCAACTCTAATAACTGTTTCTTATTAAAGAATGACGCATCATACCTGTTATCCATTTATACTTATATATAACGATGTGAAACGTCCCTGTTGTCACTTACGTTATAGCAGCTATAAACAGTCGTTCGCTCACCAGCCTCTCTTTTATCTCTCTCTTAAAGTTGATAAGACAAAAACCACGCAGGTTGTCATGTTACGGAGAAACTGCAAAGAAGCGTAAACCCCTCTGTCCTGAAGGCATCAGACAACTGAAAGTTACAGCTTTACCTCTGACTGTTACAAAGCGCTGACACCGGAGACTCCTTCCAGAAACGTTAAAGAAACGTCTCCTTACTTATGTGAATTTTATGTCTGTCATACAAGTCGCTGTGAACCAGCTGCTACTATAGAAATGATGTCGTATTAGTACGAGAGCGTTGATTATAAACCTGTGACTTGCAGCTGCCCTACTGTCAGAGCTGCTGTTACAGGAAATTAATCAACTGTCATGGTAGCACCCAAAGAGCGCTGAACTACATTTCCCATCAGCCCCAGCACATCATATAACCTTGGCACGGAAGAGCTGTTGCAGACAAAAATGGCGGACGGCAGCGTGTCGTCTCTTTTTATGTGCAAGTGCTGTAGGTAGTAAACGTTGTTCCTTGTTCCTTGTGGTTACAGCGTACTTGTTTAACAACACCTGAGTAAACTTGCTGGAAGTTTAAACAAGAAGAAACAGCCGCTCTAATCTGGCAGGCTTTTTAGGTTTTTGCGGTGACTATGACATCGTAGGTCACATGACAATGCCAACATGGCGGATGTAGTAGATCCGGATTGTACTGACACTACACACACACGTACTGAATCGAATGCGGTACCTACTGTCACAGTACGCGAATTTCGGACGCAGCTCTGGTCTCCGTGTGTTTCATTGTCAAGCTTTTGTGGTTGTTGTGTGTTTATATCCAGTGTTTTTACCTTTATGGTTCTTGTTTCACGGTTTTGGTTGTTTGTGTTACACTTTCTTTCAATAAAATCTGCACTTCAGTCCGCTTGCTTCTACGAAATCCCCGACATGAACACCTTCTGACCAATCAGAATCCAGGATTCAACAGCGCTGGAATGTTACAGGCGAATCTTTTAAAATCTGTTGAATCCCATTAAAAAGTGAATGTATTTCTGGGAAACTAGCTGGGCATGAGAAAGCACAAAATGTCAAAATACCGAGAGACAATCGCTTATGTAAGCACAAATAGGTTAGTGCATTGCATAACGTGTGTGTGTGTGTGTGTGTGTGTGTGTGTGTGTAGTAGCAGTAGTAGTATGAGCAATACATAATGATACAGGACAGGAAGAGGTCATCATGTTGCCAGGATACTGATACACTTAAGTCCATTAGGCGAGATGAAAAAAGTATAATTGAGGAGAATAAAGGGAATGTTCGGCCACTAGTCAACCAGTCATTTCTCTTCAGAAATAAAATCTTACAAATAATAAAATAATTACAAATAACATGTTTATGCACAAACCTCTCTGTCTCTTCCTGGTCGCCATTTTGTTACAGGATTATGTGACACGGCTTGGCAGTGTACGTGCGCCTTAAACGGTTATAACACATCTGTGAAGTGAGACACCGCAACATATTTTAAAGTCTCTCTCTCACACACACACACACACACACACACACACACACACGCAATTCTACATTTTGTAATTTTACACTTTGCGATTACAGCTTGCAGTGCTACTGAGATGCTGCCTCGTAGTTTAGCAGCTAATCTGCTCGCACGGTCAGCGCAATCACAGTGCATGCTAATCCTAGCTAGCTGAAGAGTGGAAATGACTTATGACTGCTAAAGAGTCTGAATATTTAAATGCACGCACACTTAGCTTAAAACACATCGAACACAAATGTTACGAGAACGTTAATTCAACTGTGCATCATAAGACTGACATAATAATGTCATAAGTGTGTCATAGTCAATGTTCTTGTAAACCACACCCCTAAAATTAACTTTATATTTAGTAATGTTTCTTACAAATTGAGTTGGGTGCGTTGTTATTAATTTGCAGGCGTCAGACCGTTTTGGTCGTGGAAGAGGTTATATGCTGTTATGAGCTGTCATGACGATTCATTTCTAATTTTTTTTTACGTAATTGCCATTTCCAGATTATTTCATGCCATGTTAGCCTAGGTCACATGCTAATCACGCTCTAGTTAGTGTATATTTTCTGATAGCTCTTTCATACCAGGTGTTATAAACATGTTATGAAAGGTGTATGTCTAACACTGAAACAGCGTCACGTTATCCATACAAGTTGTCATATGAAATGCTGCCAATATGCTAATTGTTATAGTTATTATATGTGTTATAATGTTCTATATATATGCTGAGTGAAGTTTCATTTTTGGCATGTGACCTATGAAATGTTATGACAGTTGTTATTAAGTGTCATTACCTAAAACTTGCGAAATGTCAGTATGCGAGCTGTTATGAATTGTTATATTGTCACTTTGCACATGTCAGTATTTAATGTACGATGTTATTTAATCAATCATTATTACCACAAATGATGACGCAACACTGTTATGACGACTTATTACATGTTCCATGACACGTTTATGATATGACTACGTCAGCGTTACGCCGCAGGGTAAAGTGAGTTGTCTTAAAACTTTGCAAATGCTTAATTCCATAACATAAGCTGTTATGGAATTAAGCTTTATTGCCATGAATTATGACACAACAGTGATATGACAGTTCATTACATTGCCATGACACATTTATGACATGCTTATGTCAGTCTTATGATGCAGGGTAAAGTGTTAACAAAATGAAATCAGAAGAGTGAACAGAAGGAAGTCAGCGCTGGTCAGACAAAACACACTGTGTGTGTGTGTGCGGGTGTGTGTGTGTGTGTGTGTGTGTGTGTGTGTGTGTGTGTTTCCGGTCGTCCTTCCCCTTCTATTCTTATCTGTAGGTGTGGACGGCAAGGACGCTGTCAGCGGGGCGTCTGTCGCTTCGTTCTCTCTCTGTGGGCGCGCCGGTAATAACACACGCCACACATCCTGACCAGAGGCTCATGGGAAGGAAGCTTCAGGCTGGAGATGATCTCGTACAATCAAGACTGTTTTCCTGCCTTCTGATTGGTCAGAAGGTGTTGATTAATTTTCTAGAACAGCAGCTCTGACAGTAGTGCAGCCGCGCATCACAGGTTCAGATTAATGCTTTCGTTCTAATATATAGATATAACGATATATAGTTTTCGTTTCTATAGTAACGGCTCATTCACAGAGAGGTGTACGGCGGACGCGCCACATAAACCGTGCTTCATCACACCATCCTGTCCGCTGATTATTTTCCTATAACTGCACAACACAGTGTTTTATTTTTTTTACATCATCCGTTAATTACACAATCCGTTATTATACGATTATGTAAATTTGAATGAGCTGTTACTATAGAAACGATAACATATTTGAACGAGTGTGATAATATAAACCTGTAGATCTATCTATCTATCTATCTATCTATCTATCTATCTATCTATCTATCTATCTGTATAAGCTATGAGCTTGGAGTTTAAGGATACTATCCTTATAATGATACTAATAATGATACTATCTATTCCATTCTCAAGAAATGTGAGTGTGTGTGTGTGTGTGTGTGTGTGTGTGTGTGTGTGTGTGTATGTGTGTGTGTGTGCGTGCGTGTGTGTCAGCTGTGAGAGTCACACCAGCTATAATACCAGATGAAGGGGTTTTTACCAAGGCATACAGTAGAGATCACATTTCCAAAACAAACACACACACACACACACACACACACACACATTTTAAACTCAGTCTTTTGTCTCAGCTCTGAATAAAACAACACGAGCAAACACACTGTAAATACACTGAGCCACGAAAAGGATTTAAAGTGGATTAGTGTTTAGTGATGTGTGGAGAGTGTTTTCTCATGGAGCAGAAACTACTATCTCACACATTAAACCCACTCACACACACACACACACACACACACACACAATGAATAAATCTCGGGATTAACACTGTGTTAGAGTGTTTGGGAGCGACCTAGACCCGCTCCAGAAAAAAAGTAATGTGTGTGTGTGTGTGTGTGTATATGTTGATACAAAAAAAACCTGTACAAATTGTTTTTTAATTCAAGGTATGTTCAAGTTCATCGTTTTTAAAATAAGATCTAATTCTGTAATATTTATATAATTAAAAAAACAATAAAATTAAAATTTACATTATGGTGGATTTGGTTACATTCCTCATTTCAGGCCCTGAAATAAGCTCCGCCCCCAGCTTGAGCCACTCTTAGTTTAGCTGTTAATATATAAATAAATATATAAATATATGTTAATAAACAAAATATGTACATACAATGATATACAAATAAATCAATTAATTTATTAATTAAATACGTGAATACATTTTAAAAATGAAATAAATAAAGACTTTTATAAAAGTAATAAAAGTAAATTCATTTACATGTGCGTTTTATTCCTCTTATTCCACAGCAATTTGCCAACAATTTACATTTTTATTCATTAGACAATGATATGTCAATACAGCACCACTTTTTATCCGTTTATATTTACATTTAATGTTGTGGAACGTCCCGTTCCTTGTTGCTGAGAAACCGCAAAAAGCATAAACTCCTCTGTCCTGAAAACATCAGAAACGTCACGGCTTCGTCTCTGACTGTTACAAAGCGCTGACACTGGAGACTCCTTCCAGAAAAAAACGTTAAATAATTATGTCCTTACTTTAAAAAAGCTTCACAATATCAACAATTACGCATTTTTTAAAAATAAATATATTTAACATGGAGTATCTGCCATACAAACGTACATGGATACTATAGAAACGATGACTAAAATTGTTTCTATAGTAAATTAAATCTAGATTAAACTAATGATAAGCAAATGACCAAAATTATTGAAATAATGTTTTATTTTTATTTTTATTTTAGACTAAAACTAAAATCCAAATGTTCTGTTTAAATGTACTGCTGAGTTTTATGCTTTAATAGTGAATAAAAACTAGTCTCAGGTCAGTGTGGATAAACACGCCATGTGTGTGTGTGTGCGTGTGTGTGTGTGCGTGTGTGTGTGTGTGATATGTACACTAGTCACTACTCTGGAGTAAACACGAGTCAGCAGTATGTTATGAAACGGCCCTGTGGCTGTGGGTTCAGCGCTTAAAGGTCAGGACGAGGAACAGCGACGATCCGGAGAAGTGAAGGACACGCAGTAGGACATTTAAAGGGCCACTAGATGATTATTGCATATATAGAGTTTATTCGGGTTTGGAAAAATTCAGGGATTTTTTTTTTTTTACTGTACAATTAAATAAGTACAAGATTGAGCTTGGAAATGATTCAGATGATTGTAGATGTATGATTAAGTGATTGTGCTTATTTCAGTTAGTCACAGAGTTTGGAGTTAAGGCAATATTTTGGCAAAAAAAAAAAATATGTTTTCAGAATTTTCCAGCCACATTTGTTAGCAGAAATTGCCTACACAAAGTAATGAAGCTGTCCAACGAGCAGGGAAACAAGTCAAGCCAGCCAAGACGTCTTAGGATCACAATGCTGAATGTGTACTGCATGAATTGCTAACTTTAAATCTTAGTTATGTTATCATCCTTCCATTCTTTCATAAACGGCTGTACTCCAGTGTCTGACCATTTCATTTTAAATATTTCGGTTCACGAAACAGCCTAACTTATCTGTTGATAGGAAATCGTATGACGTCTGAGAGCGTTTTCTGAAGTTAGCTTGCATATACTCAATACCATGACTGAGGTGAGACCCTTGAGCAAGGCACCGATCCCCCAACGGCTCCCCGGGCGCCGCAGCTAAAATGGCTGCCCACTGCTCCGGGTGTGTGTTCACGGGTGTGTGTGTGTTCACTACTGTGTGTGTGCACTTGGATGGGTTAAATGCAGAGCACAAATTCCGAGTATGGGTCACCGTACTTGGCCACAAGTCACTTCACTTCACTAAACTTCACTTCATATTTCTTTAAAAAAATAGAACGACAGTGAATACACGTTGTATTAAAAGAGCACACAGTGTAAGACGTCCTTTGCGAGGATGTGCCATGTATTCTGTCGACTCATTGAAACATTTTATCGGCTTCGAACTGGAAGATGTAACACTCTTCCTTACAGAACGTTTTCTGTATCTTTCTGCAGCTTTTTTTTTCACCCCAGGCATCTGGTGGTTGCCAGAAAACTCTGTACATACGAGTAAAAACCCGCATCATCCACAGGTCCAGAAAACTTCACCAGACCTACAAGGCTAAAGAAAGCCTGTCCTACCCAAACCCGCAACTAGGAAATGAGCTAATGATAAATTCTGCTGTTTTCTGAGCACTTTAACCCTTTAACCCTTTAAAGCCCCCAAAACCAGGCCGGATTTCTGTTCCACGCTGTCTAATCGACACGTCTGTGTTAGCTCCTCTGTAGTTACTCAGTTCAAGGCTTCAGGATTGGACACGTGAATGATATCAACAGCTCACAAGTCAGAAGAAAGTCGTGCGGTGTCTGAGCTTAAACATATCAGTTACAGGGCATTTGCTGCAGCCTACAGGAAAATCTCCCACACTGCAGCGTCCAGAAACCCGAACTCACAGATCACTGCCAGACTGTCCCATGTTTATTATACAGCAGAGAGAGCAGAGTAACACGAGCAGCGTATGTTCACTCGGTAGATTCATGAGCCTTGTCTTGGGCTAAAGGGGAAATATGTGAATTATTAATAAAATAAGAAGAATAAGAAGAAGGGGGAAGAGGAGAAGGAGGATGGTTGTTATTATTATTGTTGTTATTATTATTATTGTCATGTTGTGTTAAAGAGGAATTATGTGAATTATTAATAAAATAAGAAGAAGAAGAAGAAGAAGAAGGTGGAGGAGGAGGAGGCAGGGGATGATGAGGGTTATTATTATTATTATTATTATTATTATTATTATTATTATTATTATTGTTGTTGTTATTATCATCATCATCTTGGGGTAAAGATGAATTATGTAACTTATTAATAATAACAGAAATGTTATTATTACAAAAGAAGAAAAAGAATAGAAAGAAGAAGAAGAAGAAGAAACATAAAATAATCTAGAATCATGAACTACGAATCTATTAAAAATATACTACAAATTAATAAATCATATAGTGGTCACATGACAGGACAAAACACTGCTGAAGCATTAGGAATCATTCAGAATTATTTATGCTCATTTATATCACGAAGAATTTAGAATTAAAAAAAATCTGAACTGTTCTTCCCTGCTCTAAGAAAACACTGTAAATATTATTTTCACTTCTTAATAAGAATTGGTTTAATGGTTTATCTAATTTCCTCATCAGCATCTAATCATTTTGGTGTTTTTTTAATTTTCTGGTTAATGATTTTGTTCTATGTAATGGATTATTTGTCTGTTTATTCGCTATCTATTTATTTAATTTATTTTTCTCCGAATCAAAACACCAACCACAGCTTACTTTAAACTTAATTAAACTTAAATTAAACCACAATTTACTTAAAAGTACGACACTTTGGTGTCCTGTTAGAAAACTGTAGAACTGAAATGCATCGAGAAATACATAAAGGTCACATGACCTTTTTTTTGTGAAATCAAACTATATGGGGCACAGAAAACCATTACACAACCATTACACAACCACCAGTAACCATCAGGAGCCACTAATGGTTTTAATGATTACATGAGAAGACTCAGGATTATTTACTTCCTCTGTCAGTTGTGTAATGTCACATCTCAAACACTAGAGGGTGAAAGAGAGACTGAAATGTGCCATATAAACATCCTGCTTTTTTACATAATGGCTGCCACGTAACCATCATCATCATCATCATCATCATCATTTATCTTAATCTTTATCATCATTATCACTATAGAGGCTGATCTCAGACTTTTTCCTCCTGCTGTCTCTTTATATCCGGTATTTTGTTTTTTTCTGTGAATCAGAAAAGAAATGATTCATAAAATGTCCGCCTACACTTCCGATTTATTCATTCAGACAAAAAAAAAAAATAATAATCCGTCACCCTTATTCAGACAGAGGCCATGTTATATAATACAGTTACATGAGAGAGCGTAAGAAGGAAATTGGTGGAAATTGGAGGAAATGGGTTCGTAACGGATGAGTTAGCATGGGACGTGCTGTAACAGGAAACTAATCAGCGACGGGGTGAAGGGTTTTATTCGATTACTACATGCTAACAGAAACAGTCCTTTTCTCTCTTGGAGTCTTCACAAAGCGTTGAATAAACGTCTCCTTACAGCGACGTCAAGGATGTTTCTTTGTTTAAATCATTGACCACATTCTCTCCATTCTCATCCAGAGAGCGTGAGGCTGAAGAAGAAACCTACCTAATGTATCAGAACCTTCTGACCAATCAGAATCGAGAGTTCAGCGTCGCTGTGGAGCTTCATTTACGAACATGTGTAACTTAAGAACTTATTTAAAAAAACGTCGTAAGAAATGACGTGTTTTATATATGAACAGGGAAATCAGCCATGCGCTCTCGATGGGAGGGGCATACTTTCTGTCGCCTGTCCATCACAGTGACACTAGCCAATTGCGGGCGTCTGTGAGCTCAGGTATGCGGAAGAGGGCGGATAGCGCTTCCCTCTGAGTGGCGCAGCAGGTCAAAACGATGTGGTTGACGTCGCGTGTCTCAGAGGAAGCACGTGTTAGCCTTCGCCCTCATATGAGAAAACAAAACAACAACAACAACAACAACAACAACAGCAACAATCTGACTAAGGAAAATGTCGCTGTGGTTTAGTCGCTCCTACAGAGAGGATAAATAGATAAAGTGTTGTGAACTTCTGACCGAGCAGCACGGACACAACGCAGAGGAGCTACAGTGATTAAAAACAACGCTGCAATCTGTATTTGCTCTCAGTGTGACATTGAAAAGCCGAGTCTTTAAAGTCAACATGGCTCTAAGGGGCTGTGTGTACCAAACACACACACACACACACACACACACACACACACACACACACACACACACACAGAGGAGTCGTCTCCTTCAGCAGCTCAATCAGCAGTTCTTCCTCATCCCTCTATTCATTCATTCATTCATTGAACTCACAGTTCCTCTTTTATATTATTTTTAACTTTTAAAAATACTGTTATTTATTTGTTTTTGTTTATTCACATTTAAGGGACTGATTCTACCGCAGTTAATAATGTAATAAATGACCGCTACTTTAATATTAATGGTTTTGTCTCAATATTTAAATACATAAGCAAGCTGGATAAGCACGATTTATTTGTTTGTTTGTTTGTTTGTTTGTTATTATTATTATTAGTAGTAATAGTAGTAGTAGTTTTAATTTTTATTATTTATTTATTTATTGTGGCCTGACCGACTCTAGCACAGGGTTTACTCTCAGTCCTGATCTAAGCTGCAGATTAATCTCCTAAACGAAGAGGATTATGGGAGTTTTTACAGTGTATACTGTATACGATCCTGGGCAAAACAAAAGCATCTTAACATCTTAATGATCTTAACAACAAATCATTGGTCAGGAAAAATGAGCAGGAATGAAACAGACAGATAAAGGAAGTTAGTCCAGAG
>JAKKZJ010000028.1:1341095-1355711 GCA_033441845.1 Pangasius mekongensis
TCTCTTTATCAGCTGGCATTTTGAAAATAAACTAAAAATAAATTTTCCTGCCATGAAAGTATAACTGCACTTAATGAAATTATATATATAATTTTTTTTTTTCTTGCCTTACACAAATTACTTCCTTGGCATTATCAGCAGTGTGTTTTTGGTATTTGTTCAAAACAGCAT
Organism: Pangasius mekongensis; assembly: GCA_033441845.1. Classification (NCBI taxonomy): domain Eukaryota; kingdom Metazoa; phylum Chordata; class Actinopteri; order Siluriformes; family Pangasiidae; genus Pangasius; species Pangasius mekongensis. Next base: position 1,341,267 of record JAKKZJ010000028.1, read on the forward strand.
CACGTCCTTGTGATCTTATGAACCTTATGCACCTTGATATCAGCCGGTTTTATTAACTAAACAATATATGGGTCAGGCCCGGTCCTGCTGTGTCCTGCTGTGTCCGAGTTCTGACTAAATGAGTACAGGGATCTGTTACATTAGAATTGTCTCCGTTTCCTTTTCCTCTCCCTGCCCTCCTTTTTTCTTTTCTTCCTTCTTTGTTTGTTTGTGCACTGTGGCATTCTACAAATCCCCAGAGACGCACTGCCTCCGTTATCTTTGTGGAAGAGATGTATCTGCTTAGAATCAGCTCGCTGTGCTGCTGTTTACAACCAGCGGTTCACACACACACACACACACACACACACACAATCTGCGTTTCTGACCAACATAATCAGACGAAGATGAAGGCCAGAATTTCATTAATTACACTATTTCCGACTGAACTCAAAAACGGACACTCAACATTTCCGACCGTTTGGAAAATGAAGCTTTTCCTGTGCGACTTCCTGATGTTCCAGGTTTATATTAATGTAAATAATAAACGACTTACAGGAACTTGTTATGTAACAAAGTGTAGAACTGTTAAAATTGATAATGTGAACTTTTCTGTAAGGAGAACTTCTCAGACAAAGTCTTCAGGACAGAGAATTGCTCTGACATCACACTTGTTTCATCTTGTCAATCAGAAACAATCAACAGCTTTTTTTTTTTTTTTTTTTAGGAATTAAAGTTGACGCTCATGTCGTGTCAGGAGTGAATGTAATTCTCCACTGCACCGCATGCATTTCACTTTCATCGCTACGTTGCTGTCGTGCCGCACTGAAATGCAATCAGTGTACAATCGCAGCCTTAAGCCATAGTGTTTGTAGTCCGAGATGGAGCGAATGCTTTAAAGCGAGAACCCTTTTAGGAGTTTGCAATGAAATGCACTACTGTAAAAAAAATAAATAAAATAAAAATCATATTAAAGGTTTCTCCAGGATGTGCAAAAGAACGGCTGAATAAAGCAGAGCTAAAATGAAGCTTTTCCTGTGCAACTTCCTGACTGGGTTCAGAGATTAAATCTGATTAAAAACAAAATTAACATGCATGACAGGTTCTAAATAATCATAACAGTCAGTAGTTACGGTTATGACATCCAAACGTGTAATATCAGAGTCAGTCACATGTATCAGTTAACAGACTGGATTGTTATATCGATTATTATATTCCAGATTATTAATAGATTATATTCCAGAGTCCTCAATTTCAGTCCATATCGTCTTCATGTCAACCTTCATTTCATAATAAGCATGTTTTTTTTTTTTATTAATTCCTTTATATTTAATCCTTCTTTGTTTAATCCTGTGTGACACTACAATCTGCCACAACACATTTCTTTAATTTCTTTTTCTCAGAGGCTCTGTATTTCATCCTCCTTCTCCTTTTCAATGTTTGTGACAATTTATTTCCTTTCCCTTCATTTCCGACTTTGGCAGTCAAGGAACATGTGAGTTATGACGTAATGTATTGGAAGGGGTTTTTGTTATTATACACTACATGGCCAGAAGTTTGTGCACCCCTGACCATCACACCCATGTGTGCTTGTTGAACATCCCATTCCAGATTTATTTCCCCTCTGCTGTTATAATGAGCTCCACTCTTCTGCGAAGGCTTTCCCCTAGATGTTGGGGCGTGGCTGTGGGGATTTGTGTTCATTCAGCTACAAGAGCATTAGTGAGGTCAGGCACTGATGTTGGGTAAGGAGTCTCCAGTTCCAGTTCATCCCAAAGGTGTTCAGTGGGGTTGAGGTCAGGGCTCTGTGCAGGACACTCGAGTTCTTCCACTCCAACCTTCACACACCATGTCTTCATGGAGCTCGCTTTGTGCACAGGGGCATCGTCATGCTGGAACAGGGTTTGGGCCTCTTAAATTTCCCAGTGAAGGGAAACTGTAATGCTACAGCATACAGAGACATAATATACAATTGTGTGCTTCCAACATTGAGGCAAAAGTTTGGGGAAGAACGACATATGGGTGCAATGGTCAGGGGTGCACATACCTTTGGCCATACAGTGTTTAAAAAAACAGGGTGTGCTGGATCAAGTGCTATTCTATGAGCCTCTGAATAATGAGTGTGGAAGCCATTTTGTTAAACCAGTGATTATTGTGATCAGGTGTCCACAAACTTTTGGCCATACATTGGTACAAAGGTAAGGTTTCCAGTTCTGATCTAATGTATCAACAGGGATTTATTATGACTATGTATCAGGATGGGTTTCTGTTATGATGTATTGTGCCATGACGGGCTTCGGTTCTCATGTAATGGATCGGGAGGTGTGTCGGTTATGACGATGTATTGGAAGCGGTTTGGGTTATGAGGTAATGCTTTGGGAGGTGTTCTGATTACGATTCGGATTTATTATGACAATGTGGATTTCGGTTCGCATGTAGCATACCGTGAGGGGTTTTGGTAATTATAATGTGTCGGAAGGGCGTCGGTTTTGTCTCGGGAGGGGTGTTTGGTTCTAGCACAACATATAGGGAGTACTTTTGGTTATGACAATATACTGAGGAGGTTTTTTTTCGGTTGTGACGTAAGGTATCGTCAAGGAATTCTGATATGACATGATCTACTAGGCGGGGTTTCGCTAGGCGGGGTGTCGTGGGGGATTCTGACATGACGATCTATTAAGAAGATTTTGGTTATGATGTAATATATTGGAAGAATATATCAGTTATGAAATGATAGGAAAGGATTTTTGGTTGCTGTATAATCTCTTTGGATGGGTTTTCCCTTTCATTATGCAATATGCTGTATAGCGGGGGTCTAAAATCCATCCCACACATCCTGAAGATACTGATTGATTGGATTTAAATCTGTTACAAATGTTTATTAGCTTCCCATGCACCTCCATTTTAATGTAGATAATCCCAGACTGGATACAATCTTGATACGCCTGTAAATGAGGATTTCGAAACAATTCTAGTGTCTTTAAATAAACAAAAGTAAACAATTAAATCCAGTAATTTTGCATTATTTAGCAGTACTGATGATCTGCTTTATTTAGACAGAGCTGTTAGGAGAATGAGAATAAAAAAAAAAAATTCTCCCACACATTCCTAACTGCAAAATGAGAAGGGCAAAACGCCTCCTACCTGGCTCTGTGTGTGTGTGTGTGTGTGTGTGTGTGTGTGTGTGTGTGTGTGTGTTTTTGCTTGTGCGTTGTTGTGCTGTTTTGTGTGTGAACTCGTGAAGAAAAAGAAAAAACAGGTTGAGGTTTCATTTTTCTCTCAGGACTCTGTGTGTGAATGTGTGAGATCTCTGTGTGTGTATTTGTTTGTTTGTGTGTGTGTGTGTGTGTGTGTGTGTGTGTGTGTGCATGCCTGTAGGTTTTTCCTGTTATTTTCCTCCAAGTCACAGTTGAACAGATCAGCATCTATACAGATCTGTCACATTCCATGATACCTGATACGTGACATCAAATGTGTTTGTGTCTTTCTCACACACACACACACACACACACCGGTATCTGGGCTCAGAACTGCAACTGAAATGATTCAACTACACCACTAGCTGACAGACTTTTTTTTTTATTTTTTATTTTATCCGTGAGGCATGATCCCTCCAGTCCAGTGTGATTATAAAGGAAAATCTTGTATTTATACGCCTTAAATTTGAACCCAGCGTGATATTCCTTAGTTCAAGACCCTGCAAAAATACCCTTCGGTGGTTTCTGTCTAAAATGATTTACCATTTTAATATTGCACAAACTAGCAAGTTTTACACTTGAGGGGAAAAAAGAAAGCTAACAATACATTAATCACTTGTACGTCATAGCGCTACTGAATTCTGGATTGTGATTGGTCAGGAGGCGTTGATTCATTTTCTATAACAGCAGCTCTGACAGTAGTGCAGCTTCAAATCACAGGTTTATATTCATGTAAATAATAAACGACTTGGAGTAACTTGTTATTTAACAAAATGTAGAACTGTTATAATTGAAAGTGAACTTTTCTGTAAGGAGACATTTTTATTTAGAAATTTATGGAGGTGTCAGAGCTTTGTAAATCTGTGACTTTCCCGACAAAGTCTTCAGGACACAGAATTGCTCTGACATCGCACTTGTTTCATCTCGCCGATGAAAAACAATCAGTAGCTTTGTTTAAGAATTAAAGCTGACGCTGACGTGTCCGAAGCGGATGCGATTCTCCGCTGCGCCGCATGCATTTCACTTTCATTGCTAAGTCGCAGTCGTGCCGCACTGAAATGCAATCGCTGTCCTATCACAGCATTAAGCCATACCCCAGAGGCGTGTTTGTAGTCGGAGATGGAGAGAATGCTTTAAAGGGAGAACTCTTTGTAGGGGTTTGCACTACTGTGCAAAAAAAAAAAAAAGAAAAAAAAAGTTTCTCCAGGTTCTGCAAAAGAACAGCTGAATAAAACGGAGCTACTGTTGTATAAACAGGACGATCGTAATACGCATTTCATTTTGGAACAAAGGAAAAGACAAAATTGCTGCACACGCTGTGATTCAGCGCTCATCATCACTTTCACAGAGTGATGCTTAGCAACTAAACCTGATTTGGAAGAAAAATAAATAAATAAATAAATAAATAAATGAAGAAGGCAGTTCACAGGATTCAGAACTACAGCATCCAGACAAGGCCCTTCCATTGGACTGAACACAATACCGCTTCGCGCTTTTACATGCCGCCGTGCTCCAATTAGATGCATGAAAGAGAAAGAATGAAAGCGAACAAAAGCTAGCAGGGTCTCAGTCATGGTAATAACAGTGGTGGAGGAGTCGTCGGGCCTGTAAGCAAAACACAATCCCCCCAGAGTCAGGAGGCTAATTAGAGAGGAGACACGGAGGAAAGAGGAGAGGAAATAAAGTAGCGAGAGGAGTGAAGCTGGCGTGATTAGAAAAGGGAAAACACAGAGGATGAATGAGCTGGAGTTGTGTGTGTGTGTGTGTGTGTGTGTGTGTGTGTGTGTGTGTGTGTGTTGATGTACAGAGTCGCTAGAAGAGTGGCATGAATATTAATCACTCTTGGGCTTGAATGGGAAAAAATTCCACCATTTTCACAAATATTGTGCAAAAATATTTTATATTAGATGTAACTCGGGCAGTACATGTGGTGAGCTTATTACTTTTTAATCTAGTGTGTTAATTTAGCTCTGAAGGATGTTATTTTTAATAAAACAATGATCATCTATTAAGGAAAAAAAACACCCTGAGTCATGCTATCGAAGGAAAATAATCAACGGCAGGTTGTTGTGATGAAGCAGAGTTACTGTTGCCACTCTGAAGTTGGTTATTTTCACATAAAAGACTGTCCTGAAGTGTTATTACTCCTCTACCACAGCAAATACTACAATTTTATTCACTAAACGATGACGTCCTGTTTTTTTTTATCCATTTACAGTTATGTTTAATGCTATGGAACATCCGTTATAGCACCTGTAAACAGTCTTTCCCTCGCCAGCCTATGCTTTTATTCTCTCTTGAAGTTAAATAGACAAAAAAAAAGCAGCTTGTCATGTTACTGAGAACATGTTTGTGAGAAACCGCACGAAGCATCAACTCCTCCGTCCTGAAGATGTCGGAAAACTTAAAGATGTAGCATTACCTCTGAGTGTTACAAAGCGCTGACACTGGAGACTCCTTCCATAAATGAATAAATAAATAAACATCTCCTTACCTTAAGAAATCTTCACCACGTCAAAGGGGTTACGTGGAGCGTCTGTCGTACGAGACCCTGAGAACGAGCTGTTACTATAGAAGCGATAATGTGTAAGAACGAGCGCATTAATATAAACCTGCACTGCTGTCGGAGCTGCTGTTCTAGAAAATTAATCAACACTGTGGTTAGTGCTGTGGTATAACCACTTACATAATACTTGCTACTGCTAATAGTGCACTAAGTGTATAAAAAAAAAAAAGACTGCTACAGTCTTAAAAGCCATCTGATAAAATTTTAAAAGCTGTTATATAGAAATGACCACTGTAGTCAAATCAGATTAATCTAATTATCAGATGTTAAGTTGTCTATTTAAAGATGCGTGTGTTTGTTTAGGGTTGGTGCACCGCTGCCTGAACCGCGACTCGGACTGTTTAGAAAAACAGAGCAGAGTTCAAGAGAAGAAAGATGAAGAGAAATTGAGATACAGAGATGGAGAAAATGAAGGTGAGCGGCTTTTTCCGTCCCCCTGAAAATGCATTCATCGAGCGCCGTTTGAAAGCTCGCAGTATTCCCGCTGGGCGTGACTGGCCTCGCAAGAAAGCTCAAGAGGTGCCACAAATCAATTTCGCTTGGTAAATATTTCATTCCTGGCCATCATCACATCACCCTTCATCTCATCCAGGGAGTAAAAGAATACGGTGAAGGTGAGTGGGAAACTCCGGACCAATGCCAACAATGGAAAGGCAAGATACGATCTCATGTAAGCCAGTTGTGGAAAACTGTTCCACAAGAAAGTAGTAGTATTCTTCCAGCTCGGCAGCACGGCAGCCACGACGTCGCCAAATAATGACATGTCTGAGATTAACCAGGACAACAATATGTTCGCTTAATACTGCTTCTACACTGCTCCTAACACGTGGATAAAATCGAGAAGAGATTTAAAAAAAAGCAAGGAAATAAGAAAAAAAATAAGAAAAGTAAAAATGATACAAAGAGAGAAGCGAATTGAACCAAGGAAAAATAGGTGAGGAAAAAGAAGAAATAAGAAATGAAGAAAGACCGGAACAAGAGAGGTGAAGAGAATTGAAGAAAGGGAAAGAAATGGAAGTAAAGAGAAAAAAGGAAAAAGAAAACAAAGAAGTCAGGAGAGGAGAGGTGTTGGTCAGAGTCTCATGTCGTGATTATTCAACACTCGGGCTGCTGCACTGACATTACAAGATGCTAAAAGGAGAAAATTTAATCAGGGAGTCTACTTTCAGCCACTCGTGAGTGTTTAGCAATATTTCATGTCTGAGCACACGGCGCAGGACGGCTAGCAAGTGCACCACATCGACCCGTGAAGGAGCTTCAGTGGAGACGCCTTTTTATGTCACTACACAGCACCTCGCAGTCAGAACAATGAACCTCGCTCCTAAAACCAAAACCCAGACTTCAGACACAAAAAAATTCTTTCTGTCTCTCTCTCTGCTGCCTAATGATCAAGACATTAGCATCAGGGACGTTAGAGCAGCTGCGCAGCTGGAGGAATTAGCATGCTAAATCTGCTGCATCATCACATTCAGTTCAGCCGAGAAAAGAAATCTTACAGAAGTCTAATCACTGGCATTATACTGTGTGTGTATATATATATATATATATATATATATATATTGTTTGTTCATTTTTTCTTTTTGGTTTTTTTTGGAGTATATGATCACCACATTGAGCTGTATTCAAAGTTAAGTGTGTACAGTGAGGATTTAATAATCAAATTGAGTACCTCACCATTTAGACCTCAGACTAGTGCTATTCAGACATTACACAAGAGTTACACGTGTGGGGCGGAGTTTGCCATAAAACAAACAAAAATAACTCAGCAGTTTGTGCTACAGTAGCTCTTCTGTGGGATCGGATCAGGCGGGCTAGCCTTCGCTCCTCACGGGCATCAACGATCCTTGGGCGCCCATGAACCTGTCGCCGGTTAACCCCTTGTCCTTCCTTGGACCATGTTTGGTAGGTACTAACCACTGCATACTGGGAACACCCCACAAGACCTGCAGTTTTGGAGATGCTCTGACCCAGTCGTCTAGCCAGCACAATTTGGCCCTTGTCAAAGTCACTCAGATCCTTATCGCTTGCAACACATCAACTTCGAGAACTCAGAAACTTGCTACATAATATGTCCCACCCCTTGACAGGTGTGTTGAGATAATCAATGCTATTCACTTCACCTGTCGGTGGTTTTAATATTATGGCTGATCGGTGTATAATTTGTCTGTAAATACACTTTTAAAAAAAACTACAGAATGTTACGTGAGCCCAATATTAAATACATAAATATGACACTATTAATTAGTTAATAGCATCGTCCTTTTAAGAGAGTACGGCTACTGAGGGCTAGTGGGTGTGGTGTAGCTGCCTCCGGTGCCTTTGCCTCAAAGCGGGCAAAGAAACCGTTTAGTTCCTCAGCCATCCCAGCATCTCCGTCCACAGCTGTGAGGTTGTTGGACCTATAGTTAACCATGTATTGAACCCCCTGCCATACCTGTCGCATGTTGTTTCTGCTAAAATGGTTCTCGATGTTCTTCTTACAAACTGCCTTAGCTCCTTTAATTCCTCTTTTGAGTTTGGCTCTGGCAGAGTTGTACTGTGCTCTGTCACCAGACCTGAAGACTCTCAGGTGTCTCTGTCTCTCAGCAGGATCTTGACCTCTTTTGTAATCCATGTTTTTTTGATTTGGGTACACTCTGATACGCTTGTCCACAGTAACAGTATCAACACAGTGCTTTATGTATCCAAGCACAGCTGAAGTGTATACTTCCAGGTCATCATGCTCGAAAATGTAACAATTTGTTCTCTCAAAACAATCCTTCAGCTGATGTGAGGCACCTTCAGGCCATGTTCTAACAGTCTTTACGATGGGTCGTGTTTTCTTCCCGAGGGGGGTGTATGCTAGTATTAGCATCACAGAAATATGATCAGAGTGTCCCAGGTGTGCTTGAGGTACTGCCCTGTAGCCGTTTCCGATGTTTGAATAGGCTTTGTCAAGTGTGTTTAAGCCCCTGGTCGCACAGTTTATATGCTGATCAAATTTGTGGAACACTAGTTTTAAATCAGCATGACTGAAATCACCCGCTATGATATGTACTGCCTCAGGATATGAGTTCTGTTGGATACTTATTGCTTTATGTAAGTGGCTAAGAGCTAAGTTAGTATTTGCATCTGGTGGAACATACACAGCAGTTACCATGACAACAGTAAACTCACAGGGGAGGTAGATAGGTCTGCATCTCACAGTCAGGTACTCCAGGTCTGGGGAGCAATGGCTGTCGATGATCTTTGTGTTTGTGCACCAGCTGTTGTTAATATACATGCACAACCCCCTCCCCCTTTACTCTTGCCAAAGTCCTTGTTTCCGAACTATTAGCTCAATAGCCGTGTCCGGGATGCATGTATGGAGCCACGTCTCCGTAATTAGCAGAATACAACACCCTGGATGTATTTATTTGTTGCAATCTGAAGTTTAATTTCCTCCATTTTGTTGGTGATTGATCTGGCGTTAGATAGGAGGATGCTGGGGGGGTGGCGGTTTGTGTGGCCTCCTTAGCCTTGTTAGCACGTCGACTCGGCAACCCCGCTTCTGCTTCCTGTCTTTACGCCGCCTCCGTCGCCTGCCTGAGCCGACAACAAACCACGGGGTGCCCGGTGTCCTGGCTATCTCCTCTGGAATGTTGTGAGGGCGGACAAAATCCGACATAATGGTCTGTTTGCTCCGTAATCCGGAGATCCTGACGGCTGTAGTTAAGTTTTGCCATAATTTCAACCAATGCAAACAACAAAAATACATACAAACACACTGACAAAAAGCACCAAAAAGGAAGACCCATAAGCCGCTGCGACTATGCGTGCCGCCATGTGACCCAAAGATCATATATCTAGTGCTTCAGTACAAAGGCGTGTGCCCATCTCTGACGCTTCTACTCAAGAAAAATCAGTGAACCTTGTAGGGATGAACTACATACAGGTCATTTTTTAATAATCTGAATGGTGTACCCAGAAATTTGACTTAAGCAGGTGCGTAACCCGAGTATGAATACACGGAACTTTCCCTGTATTAATATTCATGTACGTTTTGGATTGTGATCTATTTCATTTATTTTAAAGTGGTATAGAATGTACTGAAGTTACAGTTTTTCCAGAAACAAGCTTTTTATAATTTGACCTCATTATTAATACGGGTTTTAGAACCTGTCTTTGGAGATACACAGGAAATGCTCAGATATTTACAATGACAACAGCAACAGCAAGTCCTTCATACCATCTAAAGCTGTATCCTAATACGAAGCTCCCGGGCACAAAATACATGATGTTTCGAGCTCCTATGCCCTTTCTTGATAAGATTAGAACAGGATTGTGCAATTTTGGACCAGTGTTTCCTGTCAAATGTAAAGTGGAAATGGCAGACTTGATTTTTACCATCATTTTGTAATGGGTGCATAAGAGGATATGGATCAGATTACAACATGTGTATAGTGTGTATATACAATACCATGTTATAAAAAGGTTTGATTTTCAGACAGAAGCATGCAAGCTCACTTATAAAGTATCAATGAACATCTAGATCAATATTCATATCTAGATCAAGTATTCATATTTTACACAATGTTACTAGGGACTGTTATGCTTTTTTTATCTTGAGACTGTATATATCTTTTTAAATATCATTCTCTATACTGAAAAAGCAAAAAGACTGATGTGCAAAGTCATTTTTCATTCATGTGGTATTTTTAATATCTTCATGGGATGGATGGATATTATGGCCCTGTAAAATGCCTTCAGGATGTCGCGGTCTTTATTAAACCCACATGATTGCTTATAGCATATTTACTGTCTGTGTCAGTAACAGCTTTTGGTTGCAGTGAATGGTTTGGCCAGCCACAAATAAGACTCCATTTATAAAACCTGCAGGAAAAGGTTGTGCAACCCCAACATATTACTTCTTATACGACCAGACCCCAGTTTTACTATTTGCCATTGTGTATCTGTGGGCTCCTAATAAAAGAACATATTTATAATATGTTACCCCACTCATAAAAACAAAAGCTGCACAAACACAAGAAGGTATTCAAGAACTCGTAACTTACTGCTGTTTGTGCGTGAGCTCCTGCTCCTTGTTGACGAGGTCTTGCTTAAGGCTGGCTAGCATCTCCACTGACACATCCACCTGGCGTGACAGTTCTGAGGCCTTGTCCTCCAGCTCCTGCTTCTCCTGGCTGAGCCTTTCACTCTCCAGCTTGGCCTTCTCCAGTTCCGAACTCTTCCTCTCCAGCTCGGCCTGCAGACGCCCGACGCGTGCTGCGATCTTTTGTTCCACTTCTTCCGACAGTTTCTCCAGTCTCTCATCCAGCTCGAGCCTTTCGAAGGCCCTAGCCCTGAGGCGTGCCAAGCCCTCTTCGTAAGCAGCTTCCATTGCACCGGGGTCCATTGAGCTCATAGCTTTCTTCACCAGGATCTCTCCCAGTGGGAACTCCACATTGGGAAGGTAGCGGGCGCCGGCGGATGAGGTCGTGGCAAGCCCGAGCTCGTCGCCCGAGCAGGGGAAGCGGGATTCAGCAGCCAGGGCGCTGTCGGCCACCAGAGGGAGCAGTGCGGCGGCGTCACACACGCTGTTGGACTTGGAGAGCACGTACAGCGTCTCGTAGGTGTGATTGTACTCCAGGTGAGCGCGCAGTGATGACAGGCTCCGGAAACGTTTGTGCTCCCCGCAGCGAGGGCAGCGGTATGGCAGGTCCAGAGAGGCCATGCCAGGCTCAGGCCACCGGGCGCCGCCTTGAACAGGCTGGGCACCAGAGACCTCTACTCATCTCAAGGTCATATAGGATACTGCAGTTCAACCACATGCTGAAAAATCTGTACACTTTCCACCTTCTGATTTATGGCTCAATGTCACACTGCTGAAAAAACACCCTTATGGTTTGTGTCTTGGCTGCTTTCCACTGTATTTTCTTACACGTTTTCTGTATGGGCACTGCATTCAACCCTGGGGAAAAAAACATACAACATTAGCACAGATCAATTATAAAATAAAACACAACAAAAATGATCAGGAGTCAGATTTGTTTAGTATATTTAACAGTGTCAACTGACACATTTCCAAGATGCCAGATACAGTTTCAACAACCACCTCTGCTGAGACATTAATTCTATCTGACTGAACATCCAGTTTTACAGAAAAAAGTCATGACATAAAATATGTTACATTTTCATAGGGAAGAAAATTGTTCTATAGTAGAGTTGGAACATTAATTATCTCTGCATAGATATTATGATTTGAAAGTTTACAACTTGCAAGGGCTGGGATTTCAGTGAAAACATACATTACATAACAATGTCATTTTAACACATTTTAAGAGAGAAAAATCTAACCCAGTAACAACTGTTGCTAAGGTGAACATCTTCTCGAATGTAGAAACTCAAGTGTCTCGTCAGGGCACGGAGTAGGAACCTCTGTACTAGCTATTCACAGCACTATAGGCGTGATTTGTCAGAATACGGGTATTTATTAGCCATTTTTCCTTAGGTCTGATTTTCTAAGCATTTTCATTAATTTATCACTGTTCACATGTTCAGTACTATTAATAAATAGTGGTACCTGGGGTTTTGAGCAAATGAGGGCAGTGTGTTTGGATTTTGATCGATGTCATACAAATGAAATCGAAAGAAAAGGTGTGAGTACAGACCCCATCCCTAACCATGTTCTTAACCTGTAATGGAGGTACACAATGAAATACCTGACGTTTACGATCATGTCTTACGCTCCGATTGACCTTCCTATGAAGTTTCTTCACCAATCACTTCCCTCCTTCTCCTGCCTACTGTTTCTACCCAAGAGTCTTTAGTGAGGGGTCGGGCTACCCCAGAACTCTCAGACCCCCAGCCCAAGTTCTCAGAGTTCTCTCTTCTTGTTATAGTACCACAATCACTCATCATGTCTGTGGGTTGAGGGCATGGTCTGCACTCGCAAATACCTTTTGACATGACTTTGAATTTGACTTTGCAAATAAGGTACTATGTTGAGCAGCTCCTCATCATGTAGGTATCAGGTTTGTTTTGTAACTGCATCTGCTAGATTTTTCAACAATTATGGTCTAGAACTTTCTAGAGAATTAAAATAGTCATACAATAATGGTTTACCCTCAATGGCAGAATGGGAGGTTAAGTATGCCATCAATCCATGTCTCTTCATGTTCACCAACATTAAACTCCCCTCAGTGGCCATCGTACTGATGCAATCTGTCAATAAGGTTCATCCTAAGACTACATCCTTTTCTACTATATAGACATGACCCTGAACCACCTTTAAGCAGTTTTCCTCCAGAGAAAAAGACAGAGCTGATCCTCATATCATCACCAATATGACATGCTAGAGAGCATTCAGGAGATGGATCCAGTCCCTTTCCCATTCAGTAAATTGGCTTTTCCACCAGGTGAAATTTGTTTAGCTGAAAAAGCAAAAAAGTGAGTCTCCAGTGAGTCTCCAGTATTGCCATAGCAAGGGGTCAATACTTGTAAATGCTATGGCTAAACATTAAACTCTGGTACCTCTGCTCTATAGTAGATAGTCTCCACTGGTTATGGAAGATCCCCAATTGGCCAGTTTTTTTTTTTTTAAAAACAAAAAACAAACAAAACATTTTTCAATCTTCGCCTGGGCTCTAGATATTTCAGCTATCCCAAAACACCAGCTTTAAAACATTTCTGGCAGCATCAGTGACCTGGAAGTCTGAAATGCACCAGCCTACCCCAATATCCCTACTGAATACTACTGTACTACGACAAGAAAGCTCTGAGAACTATTTATTCTGGCTGGAATGTGAAAGGGAAAACGTACAAGCTAGTGGGCTGCATCCAGTGGCATTTGGACTGGGCAATTAGTCTTTGAGTGACATTCTCTGTTACAGATTCAATTAACCCAGTAAGACAGTCAGGAGGATGATCCTTCACAAATCACTAAATCTAATTAATGATGTGTAAGTCTATAGACTGATGGTGTCATGGGGGAAAAGGGCAGTCTTTACAGAGCGGGGGATGGACTGGAGTAGCATCAGTGACTGATTAGACATCAAAATGTTGACACTGAGACCAGCCAACTTGTAATGGAAGGTCTTTGCTAATGTTAATTCAAATCAGTGAACTTAAGTGCCTTGGAGAATTATTTGCACCTTTTTGTAAAAATGAGCAAAAATGATTGTATAAGGAAACATGAACATTATCTGCTCAAACAATAAGAGAAAATACCTTTCTTTTTTAAACAGCAACAAAAAAAATCAGCTTAGAACTCCTTTTTTTTTAAAAATAATAGTAAAAACGTATTGAATTATTGACCCCCCTAAGGAATATTTTTAAAAATGCCATATGTTTGAGAATCTAAGATGTCAGATGAGGCAGGACGCAAGTGCGGTTGTCGTGAGCGAGCTAGAAATCGTAGTCAGTCCATGGTATGGGTCACGAAACAGGTCGTCAGGGTTAAACAAGGATAATTATAATCAAACGGTAGGGGTGGAGACAAAACCACAACAAAGGCATATGGCAAAACAAAGCGGTACAAACACAAAGATGAAATGCATTATTTTTTCCTGCATTTTTATATTTTCATCATGGGTCAAATATGAATTGTGCTGATAATTACGAATTATCAGCATTTTCATGGAAAAAAATGAATTGCACTAATTTTTTTTTTTTGCCTCTGCATGTTTGTACTCAAAATATCACAATGCATGTGTTATTCTTATTAAATATTCATTTTGATTTTAG
>JAKKZJ010000028.1:1359242-1375752 GCA_033441845.1 Pangasius mekongensis
CTACCGTATCTAGCGATTACACTGGCTCCTATTGATCTCAGGGCTTTTCCATTGAACGAATTATCTTTCATTATCCACAGCTCATGCTAACAGTCCAGTAAAACCTCCAGAGCGAACACAGCACACTGCCGAATGCCAACACGAACTCTATAAGGGCCTGCAGATGTAATCAAACGTAATTACAATATCGTAACTGGCAAAACAACACGGCGCAGAAACCTGTAAGGGGAATAAATATTATTTCATTAACAATCCTAATATTTGCAGATAACCATCTACTCTAATGGTCCGGACTGTGTGCTCTGTATTTTGTGTGCTTAATAAAAATAAAAAAAAATGTATGAAAATGCCATGAAAAAATGTGAAAATTAAGATTTTTCTATTACAAGGTTAAGAAGACTAGAGCAGGTCAAGCTAGACAGCACATATACAACACCGCTTAAACCATATTTCTTTGATTTGGAAAATCTATAATGTATAGATCCTTAAAAAATATTCTGTATCGTATTAACTTTCACATTCGACCTGTTTATATGGATTTAGTTCACGCCAGCGATGACGGGACACAGCAATGCAGCCAGAAATCATTCGTTTTCAATGAGCTAGCATATTCCGTACGTGTGGGCGGAGCAACAGCGACAAAACAAAAAAGACTGAATGAAGCTTATGCAAATGAGACGTGAAGCTTTATAAAGACTACCAATGAAGGTGAGGGTCAGGGTTCTTTTCTCCTTTTATTATTATTATGAAACAGTATCAGCATTTTTTTTGCTGATAAAAAACTCCGTTCGACTCCTCAACCACACAGAAAAGCAAAACGAAATCTGATTCGTGGTCACATGGGTGGTTTTACAGCTAGCTGCGCTAGTGCAATGACCAGCGCAACTCATAGGGCGACCTGAGCGAAATAAACTGCCAGCGTGAACGCAGATGGATCTGGACAGTCAACAATAATGACAGACGTTGTATCTCATGAGTCTAAGGACTAAAAAAGGGGAGAAACAACATCAAAATAGGTCATTAGTATACATAATATAGATACAAAAAACATATTTTGGGGACAACATTTTAGTCAGATCGACCCTGTAATGGTCAATCAGTGCTCACTGGGATAACTGGTGTGTGTGTGTGTTTGTGTGTGTGTGTATCCCTTTCATTTTTATAGATGTGTGTATTGATCTATTACATTCAGTATTTGTGGCTTTAAACCAAAACGTCAATGAAGTCCAAAATGGACCTGCTATCATGATGTTGGTCAGCACTGTCACTGGCTGATGTCCAATAGTTTTGTAATAAAGAGACACTGACTGAAGATGTGGAAGGTTAAATGTAAAATATGCAGCGTAGTAAAACCTGAGCCTGGAGTCAATAAAGAATCTGATGCAGGAAATGACCAAATATGGCTCTCTAACCAACAGACTTTCTCATTACAGCAATACGGAGCAGAAACCCGATAGCCGAAAGGACAACTTAAAGCGATCAATGTGATATCTACGGTTTCATCTGGTCACACATTTATCCCATCACCGTCAAGCCTCGAGATCTGATCCGTGTCTGTGGATGGTTTCGTTTTACAACCACATTAAGTAAGCAAAAGTGTGGACTATGACACACGAGGGATGTGGTGCTGATGCTGCTGAATTATTCCCAGTTTACTAAAGAAAAGGGAGCACATTTCTAAATATAAATAACATAATGCTGTTTATCTTGTTATTACAGAAAAACATTGCTGAAGGTAAAATTGCACTGAGCCTCAAAAGTAGAGGGATGGTCCAAATTCAGTGAATTTTTTTCTTTTGATAAAAATGAAAAGAAAAAATAAATATTGATTCCCAGATTAATAAAATACTGTATATTTTGAGGTTCTTGAGCTGCTGTAATAATGTGTATGCATTGCATTATTAGACAGCTGAGATACATCGAACATCATCACATCCCATGTTTAAAGCACAAAAGAAGTCTGACTACACAGTGACTGGCAAGAGCCATCAGCCAATCAGGAGACAGAGAGAGTGAGAGATCATAATATAATGCGATAATAATGGCAAAACAGATTCAGGTGCGGTGAAATATTTAGCATTGTGCTTCTTCCTGAACAGCTGAAGCACTTATTAGTTCTCTAATTTGATTGGAAAGGAGTGAATTATAGCAAACTGATTTATCCTCGCTGTGGAATTTGTGGCTTTATCCAGCTGCAAATCTGGACCTGTGTATAAACACTTTAGCTCTGAGGTTCTCAAAGCGGGGTCCAGGTAACCCCCAGCATTTTTATTTATTTTGTTACAATGTTGGAAATCACAGCCCGCATTATCAAAGTTATTATATTTAGGGGTCCAAGCACCAAAGTCAACACACAATTTTTTCTATCAGTGGAACGTTCAGGAATGGAAAGCTCCAAAAATTATTATTTGACAAATTTTAATTCATGAATCAAATCCATACTGAGAGGACAGTAGACGTTTATGTTACAGTTAAAGAGGCCCCTTGCTACAAAACGTTGCTATAGATAATAGACTACGCTAAAAAGTCCAGACTATACTACTTTTACCATTAGAGCCCGTTTAATCCTGGCCAATTGTTGATAAATTTGTAACCACATTCACTTATTTTACCAAATTTTACCAGATTGAGATCCTGGATGATGTGTGATATGCAAATCAGCTCATAACGATCTCAGAAAGCACCAACTTCCTGTGTCATTTCTGAGATCGCTGGTCTTCGAACGTATAATGTGACGTGTTCAGCTTATCGGCAGCCGATTTAGTGCCACTTTCGACCAGCGACTGCTGCCGAAAAAATTATAGAAGGGTCGGAAAAATTTGTATTAAAATCTGAGTGCGAGTGCGAGTGTGAACGCTGGTACGACACTCGTCTAAAAGCAACCAGCGGGACAACAACAAACTCCCGTGACTCCAGCTACAGATACGGTAGCGGTGATGCCGAAACGTAATCAGAACTTGCTAAGGAACAGGAAAACGCATTATTACCTCAAGCTCACGTTGAAGAACATCCGTGTTCACGTGAGACTGTTTTCTCCACGATCACAAAATGGTGGCGTAAGCACTGACGAAAGAAACTTTCTTTAATCGCGGGTCTACCGTTAGAGGATCTTCATCCTGTAACCTGACGTTATGTGATCGCACATTCTGTCGTAGAGTTCGGCGCAGATATTAGTGGAATATCGTCTCTGGGGGGAAAAAGATTAAAACGGTTTTAACTGTCCTGTGCAAAAGACGGCGATTTTTAATCTCCTGAAGGCGGAAACTTCACAGATGTTGTAATAACATCTGGACGTGCTTTGGTTGTTACAGAGGGATTGGAGAGAGGAATTTAGACCTGAGGCTAAAATTGATTTAAGCGATGATTAGATTGAAATGTTCTGCATCTTAGGTGCATTTACATCTGATTAATTTTAATATAAATATCGCCGATACGCAGGATGCACGAACGATGCAGATGTAAACAGGAACTTAATTAATTTGGAGATTCTCTAGAGATGTTGTCTTTTACTTCTCTTTACTACAAGGTCAACATTATTCTCTTAAATTCTGCACTGTTTCTACAGGCTGCAGTGGTCATAATACAGGGTGTAAGACTGATTAGCTTTTTTTTTTTTTTTTTCCCCCAAACACTCTGATCTGTTTACCAGGTAAAGTCGATACACTGACACACATCGATTAAACCGAACTCGATCAAATCAATCAACACTTCATGCTTACAGTGTGAGGCTGAAGCCTCCATCCCACTAAGATGCAAATCACATCCTGATTTTTTTTTTTTTTTTTTTCCTCTATCAGGTCCAAGAGCGCGCGCCACTGATTAAGGCATCCTCATCAACTGCAACTAACAGGCAACCGGAACCGGAACCGGACCTGTTTATCATAACATCATAATATTCAACGTCCAACCTCTCTGATTATCCATGCCCGGTGGTGATGGGATGGTGATGGTGATGTGATGCCAGCCAGGTTTGCACCATTTCCCTCTCTCTCTCTCTCTCTCTCTCCCCCTCCCCTCTCCTCCCCTCCGGTGCGGCTCGCGCTCCTCTATAATACCCCGGTATACCGGAAAGCGCGCGCCGAGGAGGACGCACAGCCACTGCGCACGAGCTCTTCCACGCCAACACGCCATGTCGGAAAACAAGAGAAAGGAAGAAAAAAAAAAAAAAGGAAAAAAAAAAAAAGGACAGACACGTTGAGAAGAAAAGGTCTCTCCTCACCTCTCTCGGTCTATCCCCCGGTATTTTCCTCCCGCGGAGCCGAGCTCGCGCGCTCCGGTGCGCTGACGTCACGCCGCTGCGCTCTGCAGCATGACGCGCGGGGCGCGCGAGAGCTCATCCGAGTTGCCAGATTGCACGATCCACCTCTTTACGCGTCCTTTTCCTTCTTCCCTCCGCCGTTTCAATCACGGAAAATGCTTTCGTGCTGTAGACGTCTGATGATTATGATCTGATTTTACGCGCGACCGGGTTAGTGAATGGAGATCATCAATCTGGCAACCCTGCAGCAAAACCTCGCGAGAAGCAAACCAAATGTAACGGGAACGAGATCGGATGCACGGAGTCGCATCCTGATCGCCTCAGTCGATTATTCGACTCGACTCCTGGGGATCAACGCAACGGGAGCAACGGGTAACAGACAGAGAGGAGGAGAAACCGGAAATAAAGGGCATCACTGCGAAATCCCGAGATGCAGAAACAGGAGTGACGGAGGAGTCGAGGAATCACGAAGGAGTCGGTTCATTTCAAACAACTCTTTTAAATGACTCGGGGGAGTCGATTCGCACGAACAGATGACCTTTAATTGCTTCAGCCAATCAATCAATCAATCAATTAATGCATTTATTATTATAGCGTTTATTATTTATTTACAATTCTTTTTTAAGAGTTCATTTTCATTTAACTTGTAATTATGTATTGATTAATAAAATTATATTTATTCAGTTATATGTGTTTGTTATTTATGCTTATTAAATTGTATTATTATTATTATTATTATTATTATTTTTAATTTCATGATTGCTGGTGTCCTGGACAAATCAATAGCCTGGCATGTATTTTAACTCAATTCCTTTCTTTTCATGTTATTATCATTAATTAGCTTTAATAATAATTAACTTTGTCAAATAATTGCTGACAAATAGGTAACTTACAGTTAAATTAGTGTTCATTAAAGTCAAGTAAGGAGTCAATGGAATAAGTAAGTTTGTACTGTTTAAAATTGTTTATAGACCTTTAATAATCATCAGATGATCATTTGCCATCCATTAGGGCTAGTTTCTTCATTTCTGGGGTCTGTTTACATTTTTCTGGCCCAGAAAACTAGACACGCCCCCAGCTGAAACAGAGCTACTCAACCCCGCCCACTTCTTCTTTAAAAGGCAGAAAGCTCCAAACCTTACAAGCTGCTCTTCGAATGAATAACAGTAGCCCTAAATGTATAAATAGTAACTGTGTATGGAAATGAAATGCAAATATATAATAGTTATTTATAAAAAAAAAATTACATCCAGTAACTTAACACGAGGCTTGCTCATAACCTTTATCACAAGTTAGCAGCTTTTCTTAGCAAAGAACGAAAATAAACTCAGTGACAGGATGAGTGTGTGAATGTGGGTTAAAGTGAAAGTCAGATCTGGAGCATAGACACTATTTCTCACTGACTGGTGAATTTTATTTAAATTAAACCGTAAAATGAGTTATTATGCATCGCTGTTATTATACTGTAATTTACAGACTTGGGATTTAATAACATAAAATATTTTATCATAATTAAATCTCCTAAAGCTGGAATCTACCTTCTTGCACTTTTGCATCATTTCAGTTGTGCACAACAATCAGCTGGAAATAAGTGGTCCATGTGCAGTCCAAGGTCCCTGATGCAGGTGCACAGTCAGGTACAAATACAATGAACAACAGCACCGCCTTGTGGTGGGGATTTAAAACTGCAACCCAATAAATACACATAATGCAGACAATGTAGGCATTCTTCTTCCAAATATTTCTGGACTAAACTATGGATTAAAATGAAAAGAAAGAAACAAAGTAATAATAATAAATCCTTCTGACTAATATGGAATAAATCTATGAACACTATACAACATTTGATAGTTAATATTCCATCAGGTATAATCAAATCAAATACAATATACCACATATCATCTACACCATCTATACCATATATTATCTTTACCATCTACATCATACTCCATCTATACCATCAATACCATATCATTAATACCATATACACCATATATCTATACCATGTACCATGTATATCATCTATCGACTATACCATCTATACAATCTATACCATATACACCATTTACGCCATATATACCATATATTATTTTTACCATCGACATCATATACCATCTATACCATATCATCATTATCATATACCATCTATACCCTCTAGATGAGAATAAAATGAAAATAAAATAATAAAAACTGTTATATATTCAAACCACAGTAGCTATTCATTTATTTATTTATCTTACTCTACACTAACTCAAATCGAGAACTCTTCAGGGTCCTTCGGTTGTCCATCTGGGATAATTCAGGAACGCTGGCAACTTCTGTGTAGAACCCGACACAGTGTGAACCTAACGGAGCAAATAAAAATTGCAATCCTTGGCAAATTGCTGAAGTGGAAGAGGAATAAAACACTTCAGCAGAAACCGCTGTTGCATGTTTGAGGGAAAGATTTACAGAGTTACACACAGGCTTGTTTACATTTATGACATTTTTCCTTTTATGGTACTGAGCTCTACAACTGCTAGTCCTTTAGTCACAATGTTAGTCATATTTCTCTGAGAACTACAGAATGAGCTATTTAAGACACACACACACACACACACACACACGCACACACACACACACCCCTCTACATTCTTTATAATTCAGATGTAGCCAAATTGACAGCCATACTATAGCATAATTACTATCCTCTCAGATCCCTTTGTGCTTTGATTGGCTCTGCTTGAGACATGCTGCGCTTTTCACGCGCTCTTTATTCACAAACGCTTGGTCTGGATATTATTAGTTCCCTTTTGCTTAGCAATCATAATATGTGACATTTCTACAACGTCGTCATTTCTGTGAAAGAATACAGTGAGGATGAGCAAGAAAACAAAAAAGAAAGAAAACAGCAAAAAAAAAAAAAAAAATCTGAATGAGATCAAGACTGTATTTATTTTTTTTTTGACCTGACAGTGTTAGCATCACATGATTGTATCAGAAATGAAAAAGAGGTGATGCTTTAAAATTTTCATAAGTCAGAAGATTAAAGCAGCAAAATGTAAAATCCAAGTAACTTCTTTCAAGTGTATTTCAATCCTGCACTTCTTTTCTCCACCAATAGGGGGCAGTAGATGTTTATATTCATACAACGTATTCCCGTTACCTGCAGGTACATGCAACAGTATTTTAATCTTTTATTTTATCTACATCAGAACAACCCTTTAATGCAAATTGAATTGAGACATTGGAGGGTTTTTATTAAAAAAAAAATAAGCTAAATTTATTAGGCTATAATAAATACTTATTTAATTTTGGAATATGATTAATTAAAAAATTTAAACTTATATATATGTGGATGCTCCACAGATTTACATTTAACACAATTTTTTCTCAACATAAAAAAAACAAAAAACTCTGGAATGAAAAGAGACTTTTTGTCCCACGTATTCCTTTATACATTTTTCATATCGCACATTTTAAATATTCATCCCTCGATCTGCGCACTTAAAGTCTACTTTATTAGGAATAATTGTACACCTGCTCATTCATGCAATTATCCAATCAAAAACATCCGTACAGGCAGAATGTTGATGAGAAAGGTCAGAGGAGAACGGGTAGACTGGATCGAGCTGACAGCATGGCTACAGTAACTCATATAGCCACTCTTTACGACCATGGTGAGCAGAAAAGCATCTCAGGACGCACGACACATCGAAACTAGAGGCAAAAAAACCCCACATCCGCTTTCACTCCTGTCAGTCAAGATCAGGAATCTGAGGCTACAGTGGGCAGAGAAAGTGGACAGTTTGGAAAGACTGGAAAAATCATCAGCTAGTCTGGTGAATCTCGATTGCTGCTGCAGATGGTAGCGTGAGTGTTGGTGTCAACAACATGAATCCATGTCCTCATCCTGCCTTGTACCAACAGTTCAGGCTGGTGGTGGTGGTGTAATGGTGTGGGGAATGTTTTCTTGGCACATCCTGGGCACCTTAACACCAACTGGCCAAATTAAGTGATTGAGTGGCGGTGGTCCTACCCAGTATCAGTATGGCGTTCCTAATAAAGTGGTGCAGAGAAAACACAAGTTTCTTTAATTGTCTGAGTGAAAATTTCAATGTTTCAAATTTCAAGGAGTTCAATGTTGTCTAATCGATTTCACAAATGTCATTTAAATCACCATCAAACCACACAGTATCAAGACAAGGTCACTGTGATTTATTTACAAATGATTACCAGCAGAAACAAACTTTGTAACCCTTTCGAAACTTTGCTAACTTTGTTTTATTCTACCCCGATTTCTTATAAAAAGTAGATAAAAAGTAGATTGTATAATCCACATTACATTGTGCAAAAATACATAATGTACATAATGTTCACAATTAAAAACAAAAAGTGAAGAGTCCTTCGTCCATTGTACTTCAATCAGCATTTCTGTCTCTAGCATGTCTGAGTGAAGCCTGTGAAAGAGGAAACTCACAATCATAGACACACACACACACACACACACACACACACACACACACACACACACGGAGAGTTGAACTGATATGAACTCAACTGCAGTCTATCAGCTTTTGTGTAATTTGAAATATGGAATTTAATTTGCTTTTGATGGAATGATAAAATCAGTGCAATCTATATTTATAAAATGCCAATTAAAGCGGCAGTATGTAACTTTTTGGAACTCTACTAGCAGGATTTAGCTTTCCTGTATCTATGACTGACAGTGTAGCTAATCATCTGAGAAGGCATAAATGGAAATTTGTCCAAGAATAGTAGCTAACTAGCTAGATTTATGAAGACTTATTCATTTTTTTTAATGTAATTAAAAGCATTTCTGTTACACTAAACAAGAAAAAACACATTAGCATTAAGCCTTCAAATACAATGACGAATCAATTAGCTTTAGAAAAAAGTTTTTTTTACTACTAGCAGACTAACAAACTATTCAGCCATTGTATTAGCGTTGTATTAGTATTAGCGTTCGCACCTATGCAATAAATTAGCTAACTTTACATGTACAGTTACTGCCGTTTTACTGTTTATCACAGTTTCACCAGCTCTTATTTTGAAAACATGACTGTGTTGCATTGTGGGATGAAGTAGACTGCAAAGATGTGCTGCATTCTTGATGAAGATTTCAGCCTCCATTTAAGAAAGTCCATCAGAATCAGTCTTTTAAGGTTTAATTCGCCCTCGGAAAGAGTTTGGAGAAGGAATTTGTCGTTTTTACTTGTGCATGCTGTGCATGGCGAGTTAAACAGTTTTAAGATTACTCTCTTTTTTTTTTCTTTTCAGAGCTAGTAACAATTAATTAGCATAGGCTACTTCCTAAATCATGTATCCACATTTACAATAAATGAAGCACTAATCAAAAACAACATTTATTGAACATTTTTGGATTTTGTTCCCTTTAAAGCGGCCGTAAGTAACTTGGTTTTGGTTAAAAACTTAAGCAGCACTTGTGGCCGTGTTCAACATGGCATACACGTGATACTACTCATATTAAACCCCAATTTATATATGGCACATTTACAGTATATTATGTATAGTAGTCATAAATGGTACAACTAGCATAAGTGATCTTGCAGAAATTGTATTCAAAATAAAAAATTCTAAAAACTAAGATGCTATTTAGATTTTTTTTTTTAAATCGCTAGCTGACTGCAAATGTCAATTTTATTCCAGATTCAAACATTCGGGTAATAGATGGGACACAGGAAGCTTTGAGTCAGCAAACTTCCATGCTAATTGTAACTAGCCTAGATTATTACCTTCCTACGATAATGAATTACAGAGTAGCAGCTAGTTAGACTGCAATTTTTCATGCTAATAAATCTACAGATAAGTACTCTGAGTCAGAAAATCCCAAATACTCAGTAGCCATGAATGTAGCGATATATTTTTAGCTTATTTAGAAATACAGCATGAGTACTAGCATAATGGACGTATTCACATACTTTTTCCCCTACATACTGTGCACTAGGTGCTGTTTTGGATGGGGTTTAGTACACGTAGTGTGCATATTTTGCCACTTTGAACACCTCCACAAAAGCTACTTGTTTCATTTTTTTTACCCCATAAATTACTTACGGCCGCTTTAAGTTCCCACAACACATTCATAACTTGTCACCAGAGACATTTAACCATTACACACACAATATTATAGTGCAGTGTGTACAGTTTTACACACAGGAGTTAAAAACACCAAGTGTTAAATAAACACCTAGAGTGTTTTTTATAATCTGGACACAAATAGACGCTACACGAGTAAATCCAACACTCGACGTGCAGGAATTCAACACCAGGCATCTTGCTATGCACTGATCATTTGTTGTAATGGAAACACATCAAGCGAAGCATTATGAAATCCATTAATGATACGTCGCATGAATGTATGAGCCACGGCAATAATACAGACCTCTGCAATCTTAGCATGAGCCAGAGACGTTACCATAGTAACAGAGTATGTCTTATCAAGTATGGCTCTCGTGATTTTTTTTTTTTTTTTTTTTTTCCACTGGAACTTATTTGGGCTTTCAGAGTAGGTATGACAACAGGCTATTGAGCCAGCGCATTGATTTGCATGTTAATAGATTTAACAGGAGCGGTATGTTAATTTGGCCGCTAGCTGAGAGGTCTCGTCAAAGATCTGTCATATCGCTTAAAACTGAGATCAATATATATATATATATATATATATATATATATATATATATATATATATATATATATAAGCTTTTATGAAAATGGTGAGGAGATACTTGTAAACTAAAAATAGTGGAGGTTCAGGTGAAGGTGGAAAAGGCCACTGTTGTTCTCTGGATGGAGTGTGTGTGTGTGTGTGTGTGTGTGTATGTGTATGTGTGTGTGTGTGTGTGTGTGTGTGTGTGTGTGTGTGTGCATCAGTGATGCTGCAGTCGACACCTGGAAGCAGAAAATACTCAAAAAAAAAAAAAAACCTGGTCAGAAAATTGACTGTGGTGCAGCTCACGGATTTGAGCTCATGTAGGAGGACTGGACTGAATTCTTGTTTTAATATTTGTCCTTCACTTCTAGTTAGAGTGCTAATGTTCATGCTAATAATTTTCTTTTAAAAAAAGCACCTAGTTTGGTCATAATTATAAATTAAAGAGTAGCAGCTAGTTAGGCTGCTAATTTCCATGCTAATCAAAACAAATGAGCAAATATGGTCAGATTACTGCCTCCTCATGCTAATTAGTCAGAGCGTTAGATTGCAAAGTAAACCAGAAAATCGTAACTAGTTCGGTCATGCTATTGGATCAAAGAGTAATGGGTAGATAGATAACAACTTTTCATGCAAATAAACCAAAGAATAGCAGCTAGTTAGAATATTATGATTTGCTGCTAATGAATTTCTGCTTAAGTAATTTTGTAAATTTAATTGGGAATAAGGCTGTGCCATAATTCCGCTTTCATTAGACTACTACTTCTTTATTTCATTAGCAAGTCAAAGATTGAACCAAAGAATAACAACTCGTTAGATTGTGGTAATGAAATAAAGAGTAGCTGCTAGTTAGATCGCAACTTACCATGCTAACAAACTAAGGAATAACAATTAGCTGAATTAAAATAGAGCTGCTAGTTAGATTGCAATTTTCCTTGCTAATAATAAAACAAATATTAGCGGCTAGTTAGATTACTATCTTCCTCTTGTGATAAATTAACAAGTAGAGTTATATTGCAAAGTTCCATGCTAATAAACCAAACATGAAAATTAGTTAGTTAGTTGGTTGCTAATGAATTAAAAAGTAGCGGCTAGTTAGATTACAACTTTTCACGCTAATAAACTAAACGATAGCAACTATACAGTAATTGTGTTACTGAATTACAGGATAGAAGCTAGTTTCTGCAAAATAACCATGTGAATAAAATAAATAATAGCAGCTAGTTAGCTAGTTACTCTATTTCTCTTCTGATGAATTAAAGAGTAGAGGCTAGTTAGATTGTTAGCTTCCGTTGCTGATGTGTTAAAGAGCATGGGACTTTTAAACAGAAATATCTTAATGTGGAGATTTAAATGTTTCTGTTCTTTTCATTTTTTAAGTCTCTCTCTCCTGATAAACTGTTTGAACTCGTTACACTTTGTGACCCTGACTTGGCTCAGCTTGACCTCAACATATCCATCAAGTATAATGAAGGCATGCGGTGTGACGGGAAAGACGAGAGCTGCGAGTAAAGGTGATGCTCGCAGCAGTTCCAGACTCGTGTTGGCCATTATCAGAACCCCAGTGACGGCTGCACTTCTCTGTTAATGGACAGCGGAGACTCGTAATACGACAGAATGACATGATCTTTGTGACGGAGGAAATACCATCAAAGGCTGTTAAACTTGTTTGAACTTTGGGCCGTTTATAAGAATGATGGGCTATTAATATGGTGTAAATGCCACAATGTGGTCCAGGTCAGAAACAAACAAAAAAAAAAAGAAATAGCAAATGGAAGTGCTTTTGGAGCCATGAATATAATAGTATCAGAGGAAGAGTTAAAGGAATACTCCAGCGTTGTTGTTGTTGTTGTTGTTGTTGTTTGTTTCCTGTGCACGTAGTGTACGTGTGTTTTATAATGGACAAGAATTTCAACATGCTTTCCTGCACTGACCAAAGGGGCGGCTGTGGAATTGATCAACAAGTGTTAATGTGAAACATACTTTTTGTAGAATTATTTTGATTCATTTTTTTTTTTAAGTTTAAGTTTAAGGCTTTACTGTAAGATTTTTGGTGGGATTTTCATGCAACAGACCAAAATCAGACATCATTAAAGAATTACCATAGCACCAGAATCGGAATTGCAGCCAGACTCAGGATTGCGATAAGATTCAAAATAAGAGATGTAATAGGAATCAGAATCACGTGGAAAATCAGAATGATGATAAGAATCAGAATCACAGTGGCCAGGTACACTTGCAGTACTGGGAATTTATCTTTAGCTATCTTTCTGGAGCAACCTGACAGGGAACTCCTTTGTTACAGGCTTGAGCGTTTTCCACTTTTCTCAGTAGAGATTAGATTAAAATCATCAGTGTTCTTTTGCATTGACTAGCCTTCATATTATTTATTTATTTAGGAACCATAGCCCATGGAAAAGCAGAGATTCTTTAAAAAAGAAGAAAATTACAGGGGGAAAGGATGGGAATAACACTGTATTTCAGCATTAAAATCCAGAAAGACTCGGTACTTTAGCCGACCTGTCACCTAATCCGTCTCCCTCAAGCACCGCCGGCTTTTGACTTCCTGTTCTTCCACATCAGATTAATGGTTAACCTGCAAATCCTGAGTCCAGGCTGAGGGCCACAAAAGCTCCATCGAGACCAGGAGATTCCTTCTTAAGTCCTCCACTTCTTTCTTCCACTGACTGGGAATGGGACATGGGTTAATGTTTAAAACTGGCAGAGACGAATCCATCAAAGTCAACGTCAGAGCTCCTTAAGAGAAGGACGGATGAGTACATGAGTACCATCTCGCTCTCATTGACTATGACAGAATAGATGTGGACAGCTAACCAGCCCTCAGAGGAAGTGGACATTGTGGAACTCACAGTGGGAGATCATTAGGAGATGTTTGAGATGGAGGATTCTCTTCATGCCTCATGCTGTTCTTAAGGAAATGGGGAATAGAAAATGGGCTAGTAATGTGTTCAACAGGTTCTGAGCAAGCTGTAATATTTTACAGAACAAAAATAAGTTCTGTAAAATGGAGCGGTGTAATGGTTTCCTTCACAGTGTTTTTAGGATGTTTTTTCATACAAGGGTCACAGTTTACCAGAAATGAACATTAACATTAATGTTTCTACACCTAAAATGTCCAGTCATGTTGAATGCATATAAATATTTTACAAACCATCAAACATGTCATGAATGTTCACAGAAAACTTCACTGATTCTGTTCAGACAAACAAATTTTCCTAGAACGTTACTTGTCCAGAAATCATTTGGCTAACCTAAAATTGTTAGCTGTGTTACAACCAACCCTGTGTTTGTTCTGTCGTTTCTCTGTCTGTTCTGTCTGTGCCTGTGGTCTGCCTAAGAAGCAGCATCTGATTGGCTACTGCAGGCTGTTTCATGCTGACTCCTGATTGGTACACAACATGTTAAAAGGTCATGACATCACTTCCTTGGGAGCCATTTTGTTTGTGTTCTGAGCAGTTGGTTTGGTGTAGTGCAGATTTCGTGTTTGACCCTGATCTTGGTTTCCCCTTGTTTTGCGCACCTGTAAATATTCTTGTACAAATGGTAAATATTGTAAATTGGGATAGTAAGGAGTCTGACGCCATTTTCTTTGTAGACCTTTGATCTCTGTTTTGGGTTAGGTAGTAAGGGTAGTAATTGTATTTTCTTTTCTTTTTTTTTTGAACAGGTAAGACAGAGGTCTTAACCTAAGAACTTTTGGTTTGTTATTTTGGCCTTGTCGGCTCCCGAACTAAATTCCCAATAAACTTATCTTTTTGCAACTTTTTGTCCATACAAGTCCTTTCATGTTGCGCCTTTCCCCAAGACGGGCGTAACAGCTGCTTATATTTTACGAACATTACAGTTCCAGGAAAAGTTACTAGGCCATTTATAAACATTTCTACATTGTTGCCACGTTTTCAAGTTATGATACTTAAACTGAAATTTTAGGGTTTTTTTTTTTTTCCCTGAGAATGTTGTCTTACCAAAGTCCTAAGAACATTGTTATGCAAACCAATATTGAAAAATATTGCAGGAACTTCAGTTTTGTAACTTATACCCTTTTAGAACCCGTGGAAGTTTAAAATAACGTTCTCTGATATAAGAGATCGGGGATAAATCTAGCACACTAAGAGTTCTTTGGGTTTACCTCAAGAGAAATCTACAACAGAGTGCATCCCTATTGGGGAAGGTTCCAATTAGAATGTTGAGGAACATTCAACTGACCCTTAAAGAACCCTTAACACCTACCTGATTAAAAAAAAAAGAAAGCTTACCAAGAGATTTGTATGTGGTGAAAAGGTTGTGTGAATGATACACTCTTAAAAAAAATACAGATAGCACAAAAGAACCAGTTTGGGTTTCCCAAAGAACTTTTTGATTGATGGTTCTTTAACCATTTTCGTTGGTTCTCCAGAGAACTAAAATGGTTTTCTTACCATAAATAAACTGAAATCCAGTATTCAGTTTATTGTAGCAACAACAAAACTGGATATAGAATCAAAATACCAGAATGTATTTTAAGGAACCACAATGGTTCTTTTATTGGCATAGCCTTGAATAACCTTTTCTGACATCTATAATATTTATAAGTGTTTTTTAAAAAAAAATCACATCTGAATTGTGTAAAAACACACCAAGACTATTTTAAACCACATTACGGGACCAGTGGGTCTCCAATGGATACACTTCTTCTCAATAATAAATGCTGATAATTGGTGTAAAGTATAGACAGCTTATTCTTTCCCTATGGGGTGGAAACATTGTTCTGTATTCGTCCTCATGAGACAGAGATGGATCAACTCTCTTAACTACACAAAGGGAATCAAGTACGGGCCCTTGCTCCATTTCCATTGGCAATTTCCTCTACTCAATTTGCACGTGCGCTGATCTTCCAAGCACCTATGTCACCCCGAGTAATTACCGTGGCACAGCTGAACTCGAGTAATCGCACCACTCGTCTCGGAACAATAATTAACGAGAGCTGTAATTATATCGGGCGTTATTGCGGGGGGGCGATGGGGTTGTAATATGAGCCTTGAGAGGTGGAGCATGCGAGAAAAAAAAACAAAAAAACGCTATTTTTCCATTTCAGGTTCAGTCTGGGACATGATTCTGTTCCTCTTTGAAAAGCCCCTGTTTTCTCAGCAGGGTTGCTATATAGTAAGGACCCCACTTGTGTTGCCCTCCACGATCTCCCTGATCTCCCTGACACTCTTTTAAACATCACAGCAGGTGGGATTCGTGTACAACGAATCGTCAGAATGGGGGGAGATGCGCATAGACATTAGGGATGTAACTGACTATGAACAGGTAATGTGTTATAAACAGATATAGAATAGGAGATGGATTATTCAGTTTGTTTTTTTATTTTTTGAGAAAGCGTGCCAGAATGGTTCAGAGGACATCTGGTTGAGACTAGAGGCATGTATCTGGACTGGAATTCAACGAAAAGGTCAAAGATGAAGCCCGCGGGACAACAAAGACCATGTTTATTAACATGAACATACAGCGTTCATTTATTCATCCTTAGTAACTGCCTGATCAGGGTCACAGTGGTTTAAATTTGGCTGTTAAAAAAA
>JAKKZJ010000028.1:1391563-1402903 GCA_033441845.1 Pangasius mekongensis
TCCTACTAATGAATTTGCAATAAAAAAAAATATATATATATATAATATCATGATATCCAAGTGTATTGCAACATAATTTATCAAAATCTGAGTATTATAATCATCATACAGTACCATCCAGCCCTACTACTAACACCAGTCCAAATGCACCCAGTGGTTAAGGATTCATAAAGATAAGACAAGAAATCCATCTTTTTATACGCCGCATTTGAATATAAAGGCATAACGGCAGTTAACGGATTAATAGGAGAAAATTCTGAGGCATAAAAGTCTTAAAATAGACCCACGGTAAATGATGAGAAGTTGTAGGCTGCACCACACTTTTGCTGCACAGTGACTCAATCCCAAATGAGCCCCAGATCTGTAATGCAGCACAAAGAGTGCACAGGTTTTTTACACCATGGACAGCGACACTGCTCAGGCGCTTCCTTCCTTCACAGCGGCTATTTTCAAACTTTTTTTTCTTCTTCTTTTTTTTTTTTTTGGACATGCCCTCCATCAGCTACATTTGGCAAACACCAGGCTGCTGCGCTAAATAGGCTCGTACATCAAATCGAGGGGTTGCTATCGAAGTTAGGCTTCCTTTAAAGAGGCCAGTCATGTTTCAAGAACCTTTGCGACAAAGTTCCTGAAGGCGTTCTTTCATTTTTGTTTTCTCCAGAACCCTCTAAATCGGAGGTTCTCTAACTTTTTTTTTTTTGCATCCGGAGAACTATAAAATCAATTCCACGGATCCCTTCAGAACTGATTTCTTTTTTTTTAGTTTTAATTAATCCGAATATTATTTACATTTTTTTTATTTCTTTATTTTTATTTTCTTTAGAAACTTTCTACAGAAAGAACACATTAGATCCAAATTAACGTTATTTATAGGTCTACTTACTTGTTAAAAGTTTAAAATACTTGTTTAAAATAGCTAGGCCTTTTCCTTTTCCCTCCACTTCCATCTTTAGAGGAGAGTAAGGACTTTGTTTTCAGTGTATAAAGCGAGTAAAAGCACTACTTAGAGGTGGAGAGAAATGAATAGGAAGAAAGAAAAGGAAGAGAAAAACACGAATAAAAGAAATAAAGAAATAAGAAAAGGAGAAAAACGTGTGTATGTCCACATCATCAGTTAATTAAAAACATTACACAATTTGACAGCAGGCCAGGAATAAAAAAAAATGGGAGGAAAAAAATAAAATAAAAAGAAGGAAACGAAGAACAATGCAATGGGGCTGGAAAATTTTAGAAAGTGAAATGTACTGAGGAGCAAAAAAAACAGCTGTTTAATACACTAGCTGAACCGCCATTGCTCCATGCTTCTTATTTTAATAAACTACTTTGCATGGTCTATGAAATGACGACTTATTCACCCTACATAGTGACACCAGGCGCCCATTTATCCATCAGAGCTGATCTGTAAAGTGAATGAAAGGTGAATGTTTCCATGCATGATATTAAAGAGCAAAAAAAAAAAAAAAATCAAATCAATCATCAAACAGGATGTGTGCCGAGTGTTCTTCATACTTATTATGATAATGACACAATCGGGCTCGTCTCAAAAAGGCAAATAAGTCTGACATTCTCCGGAGCAAATCATTTTCACCGTGGTAATGTGCTCTTATCTGAGGGCCCGGTGTGTTGCCTCTCTTCCAGTCGACCTAAATCTATTAAGTAGTTCATAACACTGAAGCTACTGTGGCGCTAACTGCAGAGCAACACTCACCTCTCGCCTCTGCAAAATGCCACCAAGCTCCGTAATGGCTTTATGTAATGCGCTGCACTTACCAAGATTAATACACAGAAGTATAATGCAATGGGGGTAAAAGTGTACGGACGCAGACGTGTTGGTATTTATTCGAAAGGCTGATTTCATGTTGACTGATGCTGACGCTGACTCGGAGCCAGGAAAGCTGAAGGATTCCAGGATGCTAGTCGCTCGATCCAAAAATGATCGAGGTGATGCGAGGACTTTAATATTTATTAGCATGATATGCTAATATCCAGTTTTCTGTTCTATTGCTGTACTTAACGGAGTGCAAACAGAGTGTTTGGCATCTACACTCGGTTCCTTCTGGAGAGCTGTTACTTGCCTCCCATCTGTGGCTGCATTCACAAAAAAAATAAAAAATAAAAAAATATCTTACCACTAAGAGTCCTTTTAACTGGAATGAAACATTCCTAGCTAAGAGTACATTCCTAAAATCTATTGGAGACATTTCCTTAATCAGAAATTCTTATGTTTTATAAAGGGCAAAAGGAATCTCTATAAAAAGAAGGTGGAGCTTTGGATGTTTCCCAAACTTTTATTATTTCATAACCCCATTTACGGATTGTTGGAGCTGCAAACACCCTCTAAAGATCTTACGAGAAGCCGTTGCTTGAGTATAGTGTACTGTTTTAAATATTCGACATTTGGACAATCTACATTCTTCAGAGCTGCTTGATCCGGTTTGTTAAAGTCGCAAACAGGGTGTGAACGTTTTCCATTTTAGTTTGTGTTAAAACCCTTAAAGCTTCTAGATTTAATCCTTGTGTACGTTGATTGAAATTGCACCTCTCTTAAAAGTTGTTCTTGCGAAAAGGACCGTATGAGACGTTCAGGATTATTTATGCTCATCTGGGTGATGCTTTTATTCAAGCGACATCCGGCTGACAGTTTAGCAGGTTTTTAATTTTAAGAATTTGGATTGCTGTGGTATATGGGGAATAAAACATTTCAGGAAGTGCTGCTATTTGAAAATAAGCGACTTTGGCTTGCTAACGGTGACACAACAACAATATTACTTTCATTTGATGTGTTCTTGTTTCCTTTTCATATGTGATGTGTTAGCAATTCAGTAAATAATGATCGAGTGGATGTTACGTGACAGATAAGCTTGTCCAAATGCACTGTACTATTCCAAACTAAACAATTCACCTTCTGTTTGTTGTGACAAATGCACAATCGTGATACTGTTGCACAAAGTACTGCAAAACATCTCCGATAGCTGAAGTGATTATGATCAGATGGTTATGTAATAATGGTGACAGGCTGTAACTTCCATTTCTGAATCAATGCATCGTGCCAGTGCTCTTCCTCGATTCACTATGTGAAAAATAACAGGCCCTTCTAAATCTTCAACTTTTATTCCAGGCACTTCAATCACCTTTTTTTTTTTTTTCCCCTGATGCACAACTATGTGCATTTCCATACAAGATGAAGAGAAGGAAGATTTTTTTGGAGCTCTCTCAGCAGAGGAGGCTTCATATCACCCCCCACCCACATACGCATCATATTTCTGCATATGTCCCACATTATAATTCCCCTAAAGGCACTGGATGAAACCTATCAAACACAGGGAACAATGGCGCTTCTGAGAAAGCGCAAAAAGGGATTGGGCGAGCTAGCATGAGTGAAACCTCGGCCGGAATCACGACTCACTATAAATACAAGACGCTCGTTCTCAGCTGCCAAGATTTTCTCCTCTCTGTTTATTGCTCTCGTTTCACTCCTCAGCCATTTCTGTCATTTTCCTGCTCATGTAATCTATACCATTGTTAAAGCACTATTAAGAAAGATAGAGAAAGAAGTAAAATGCAGAAAGTTCATCTGTCTTTTCCTGCTCTGTCTCCGGAGAGTGTGGGAGCAGGGTTAGGGAAGCCCGATGCATCTCCTGAAGCCCCACTCGCTGAGCTGCAGGTTTCCCTGATGTTCCAGAAATACACCCCGCTCGCCCACTCTCGTACCCGGATGCCTGTCCTCGCCTCTCTGGATGGGAGGGGAGAGAGCTGAGAAGCTTTTCCTGATCGTGACTGCGGAGGGCTACAGCCATTTTCAGGAAGAACTCCACACCTTGACCCATTAAATCCCTCACTTCCTTAAAGGAAACCTCCACTATGAAACACATTAAATATGTTTATATTTACGTACTTGTGTTTACGGATTTTGGTGCCAGTTTGTTGGTTGGTACTAAGTTAGCAGTTTTTTAATAGGAGAAAAACATAAAGGGGTAACAAGAGCTTTTTCTCACTCACCATTTTCCACAAACATTCCACATCATACTAATGAGAAATCCAGCGCTGAAATAGTGGAGATAGCAAGTCCTAGAATGCAATTCTAATCCTATCTTTTTTACGATACTACAAAGACTCAGCTTGGCTAGTTAGTGATCTATGAAATGAAATGCACGATGGTGGTGTTGATAGTGGTATTAGCATGAAAGTTGAAGCTTTGGAAGCTGATCTGTTTCAGCTGAGTGTACAGATGAGGAGAGGTGAGAGAGGGGACTAAAGCTCTGAGGGACTAAAGCCTTGCTGCATCAATCTCTTCAAATAGAGATGAAATGAGGGTTAAATCCCACTGCGACCCTATCAGCAGGTAGAGAACGCCATTGTGGGTGTTGTAGTTAACCAATGTGCAAATAGACCGCAATGTCCAAAAAAAAAAAACCCTTTTGCACCAATGAAGACTGCATATTAATTATAAATATGATATGCAACATTTAAGTGTTTTCCTTGCTGAGAAGTCAGCTAATTAACAAACATGACCTCAGTTTAACTAGGTGAATAGAGGAGGTGAAACACTAAAATGTACCGGGGTTGCTCGAGAACACGGAGTGGGGAAACAGTGTAATAACCCATCTTGGTGCTTCAGGCCAAACCTGGTGCCACCTGGAGTTATCTAACCACCACACTTTGAGCACACTTGATCTTTGCACAAGTTTAATTTATACAGCAAATTATACACTAGCAAGAGGTTGCATCATGCACTTTAGAGTTCTCGGTAAGGATTCAGGATAAGGATTTTATAACAATATATATCTAACATTGGTTCCAGAACTGAGCAGATGAACGGCCAGATGGCCAACACTTACACGTTTGGTATTGTATGCATGATGTATGATTCTATAACTGATGCATCATGTCTTATCTGAAGGTTGTTCAAGACAAATACCACTTGAGGCGATAAAAGTTTGATTGATCAATCGAAAGATCAGACTACAAAAACTCCCTTTTGAGTAACCTTGCTTGTGCTCTTAGTGTTAATTTTGCAAACATTCTGCACGACACAATCCCATGCAAAGCGGACTTCATAACTGTTGGCCCTACGAAAGGTAATTCAACGCAACCCTTTCAGTGAATTCAATACCCGCAGTGTGAAAAGGGACGAGCCTATTCAAACACACAGATCGCTGCTTTTCTGAGGAGACCGACTAAGAATGTAGCAGCTCTCTCTTTCCCTTTGCTAGCACAAGTAACTATGGTAACAGGCCCTCTGCATGGCATTGCTTTCCACATGCTCTCCAGAAATAAAACTGTTGGGCTAAGAGTGAGCAGGTAAAGACAAAAGATCCTGGGCGAGACTATTTTTAGCCAAGGTTTTACATAATATCCACCTGGACCAGTGAAAGCAGGGTGAGGCTCGGTGATGGTGAGGGCGGCACGGGGGCACTGACACTCTGGAGGAGAAGCAAAGAAGGGCAGCGGGTGCTAGCTGATGGATCGAGAACCGATTCTTAAAGTCATGCTGAATGTGATGGAGATCACGCAGGAGTACAGCAGGTGCACCAAGTCGCACTCAGAAACACAGAAAAATATGGGTTCCTCAAAGGTTCTTTGGGATTTTAAAGATGCAAGCTTTCTAAAGGGATGAAATAGGGAAACACTTTGTTGTAAGGTTCTATATATCCCTTATGAGTTCCACCAAATGGACAGACCAAAAGAACCTTCAGGCATCAGAGGTCTATCCTTTTTCTGCAAACTGTTAGAAAAAAGGGTTTGGTAGGGATATTGGATTGTTAGAAGGTCTAGTGGTCTAAAGAGATTCTACCTGGAACTTTTGCTAAAATGGAAAACTTTTGTTGTAGTGTTCTACATATTCCTTTTTGGGTTCACTAAATCCACAAACCAAAAACCCTTTAAGAGTCAGAGTTTATGCATTTTTCTAATGCATGGTTAACTGTTCTAGTCTTCTTAAGATGTTCTTTGCTAAAAAGAGAAGCCTTTTATTTTAGGGATCTACCCTTGTAGGTTTCAACAAATAGACAAACCATAATAACCATTAGGGGTCAAGATCTAACCTTTATTTCTGCATTAGTAAACAATGTTAGAAAAAAGCGTTTAATTGAGTTCTAAAGAGACTCCACTTGGAACTTCTGCAAAAAAAAAAAGGTAGACCATTTGTTGAATGGTTCTACATACCCCTTAAAGGTTCTACCAGTTGGACAAATTGAAGAACTCTTCAGGATGCCAGATGGAAATCTTGGAAAAAATTGTTGTTCATGTTCATTCTAGCTTATTAAAGGCATTCTATTTGGAAAATCTCCTAAAGAAGGGAAACACTTTGTTCCACCAAATGGACAAACAAACACTTTTAAGGGTCAGAGAGTGATGAGCATAGAGAAGAAGTTCAATCTCTGCTCCTTGGAGTGTTCTTTGGATGGTTAATGGTTCCTGTTATCTAAAGAGGTTCTTTTCTAAAAAGTAAACCTTTTGACAGTTTTTACAGATGGGAAAATTGATGACTCCTTCTAGGTGCCAAGTGGCACTTTTTTGTAAGCGTGCAAAAGACATGGAAGAACTGAAATGAAGATAGAAAAAGCAGGAAGGAACGAACTCAGCAGCTACACTCTTCGGGGAAAAAAAGTTTCTCAAGGATTCTTTGGAGAGTAAATGGTTCTCAGCTTCCAAAAGGGGTTCTAATGAAAACTCTTTCTCAAAAGGCAACCATCTATTTTAAGGTTCTACACAGACCCTATAAGGGTTTCTCCTGGGGCAGAAGCTGAAGCAATGAAGTGATGT
The DNA here is from genome assembly GCA_033441845.1 of Pangasius mekongensis. Lineage (NCBI taxonomy): Eukaryota > Metazoa > Chordata > Actinopteri > Siluriformes > Pangasiidae > Pangasius > Pangasius mekongensis. The sequence goes on from JAKKZJ010000028.1 coordinate 1,398,329, forward strand.
ACACTGTCAGAAAAAAAAAAACAGGTTGCTTGTAGGTTCTTTAGATGGTTAACAGTTTTAGCTTTCTAACACCATTCTACATTTCTGAAAGGGAACCACAGTTGCATCACATTTACGCTTGGAGAAAATGGTTTCTCAAGAGTGACGAGGGTTTGATAGGTCAGGGGTTCTTTGGATAGGTATTGGTTCTACATAGAGCCTTTAATGGTTTCCCCAGATACCATTACCCTTTTTTCCTAAGAGTGTTCACTATGTGGAACCTTTTTGGAAAAGGAATCCCTTTTGTTGTGAAGGTTTCCACCAGTAGGACAAACTGAAGAACACTTATGGGAAAAAAACTTTTTTCATAAGACAGAAAGGGGTTCTACAATGGTTCTAAGGATGGTTGATGGTTCTAGCTTAGTGTACATGATGTGGAACCTTTTGTTGTAAAGGGTTCCCTCAGAGGGAGTTGGAAGAAGATGAGCCATACCATACTTTGGATGGTTGATGGTTCTAGCTTTCTTACAAAGCTCTAATTGGAAGTGTTTGTAAAATGGAAACATTGTTTCGTGGTTCCACCTACAACAAAATTGAAGAACTCGCTCATAATAGTGACAAGGTTTGCGAAAAGTTCTTTAGATGGCTAATGGATGGCTTGCTAAAAAGGAAACCCTGTTTAGACCTTTTAGACCAATAGATCTTTTAAAAGTTTCCCAGGAGGGATAAAGCAAATCATTATTTATGGTTTATCACTGGTTAAGACTGTAGAGGCAAGTAAACAGACCAAAGCTTTAATAGTGAGGTGTATGTGACTGATTTCTAGCTGGTGGCCAATATGAGTGTGTCAATTGGAAGCTCCCCGGGGACATCTGCTATCAGCCCGAGGCAGCAGGAGAAAGAGGCTGACGAGCGTCACCGCACCACCTATTACATCATCCCTCCACTCGTTGAGGTAACAAGTGTTTACGAGCGAGAGGAAAACATTTGCAGGGGAAAAACAAACAGGCAGGCTTTAGCCACGAGGCGCTGTGAGCCACGCTTTCCACTTTACACACTGACAGCAGTTAGAACGTCAACGCATGATGTGGGAGTACTGCTAAAGGCCTGAGAGTTGGCTGGCAAACACGTCAACATTTTCCCCTGTGAAAATACAATGTTATTGTGCTGAGAGTTGTTGAAGCTAAGGACAAGATAATTGTTATAAATTATTAATCAGAACTAACTTTGAAAAAAGAGAAATACTGAGAAATAGTATTAGTAGTAGAAAGAGAATTAGTATATATTTTTTTTCAAACGTTGAACTTCATCAAATCCTGAATTTCCCCTAAGCATGAAGAAACAGCTCCATCTAGCCAGTGTATGTGGACATGACAGCCCTGTATAAGCTGTGCTGAAAGTGGGCACAGAGTTCAGCGTGGTCATCTTTTGTCATGCTTGTATGTCTGTTGTGTGGTCAGCAGCAGTATGTCTAAGATTGAAGTGTCTACCTAGTACAGATCCCGTCCCTTAATTCCTGTGTACATGCACTATACAGTAACCCTGTAAACACTGAACAAACCTCAGTCATATTCCAGATACTCTGATACACAGCATTCAAGATGTAAAAAGTTGGTTACAATTTGTTCAAGGACAGGAAATAGTTTCTTCAGACACCACTAAATATTACTGTTCAAATATATGTCAAGGGTCCCTTATCACACCGTTTATATAAGCTATATAAGAGGAACAACCCCTGAAATTTCTAAATGTAATAAATCCACACCTGTTCATTCAAATGGGGTTCGATTTTGTGGGTTGGTGACGCTAACGCTAGACATCAGCAGTGCCAGCATTGAAGCTTCATTGCCTGATTTCCCTTTTAGCTTTTGTTGAAGAAATGTAAAGCAAAGCGAACACTGGGCTTTCCAGGTTTTCACTGTACTCAATGAGAATGTTATCCGTATAGTAGTATGCCAATAATTTGACATACTGTCTAGGACACTTGTATGCAATTTGGGATGCATCCCCAGGGTCCAAATTGGTAATGTGGCATGAATGTGGCAATAGGAAATAACAACCAAACATGACATTTTTTTTACCATACCATGTAGTACCAGAAAAGCTATTTAAGTGACAAAAAGGCTTTTGCATTATTACGGAACAACAGTATTATTTTATAGTAACATAGTAAGTATGGAATTCATTCAGGAATACATCTCACTTTTTTTCCATGTTGCTACTATTTTCCATCATTACTCACTTCCAGTTTCAGGATTGTTGTGTGTTATATGGGGCTTTTTTTTTTGCAAACCAGGACAACTTAAAAGAATAATAATTACTTGTGTCAGGCAGAACCTTGCATCAGCACTTTGGTCATGTTGATGTCTCTCAGCTCCAAGGACCCCGGTTCAATCCCGTGCTGGGGTTGTTGTGTAGTTTTGCATGTTCTCCCATTATATGTGTGGGTTTCCACTGGTTTCCTGCTACCTCCCAAAAACAAGCAAATAGATGAAATGGCAACTCTATTGCCCCATGGTGTGAATGAGTGTGCTCTGCAATAGAATGGCATCCCATCTAGGGTGTATTCCTGTATCGCACCTAGTGTTTCTGGGAGAGGGTCTGGTTTCAACACAACCTTGACCAGAATAAAGAATTTTGGTTAAATTCGAACATTTTGCATGATTTTTCTAAGGCTGTGAAAGCAGCAAACACCACTGTGGCTCATCCTGTATATTTGCCCTTGCATAGTGAATGCAATGTCACCTTGCTCCTTTAGTTTTATCTTTGAGTAGACTCCCTGTCTGTTTCTCTGATCAATGAAGAGAGCTTTGAGTAAGCGATGCATTAATTGGCCTATTGGCGGTCATTGACTGTTCCCCCATGCATTGACTCATACAGATTTAGCCCAACTGATCTGATCAAAAGAGGCAAGTTCAGGATCTCATCAATGCGCAAATGAAGCCCCTCTGACTCATTTATTTATGCCTGCGTGTTAGATCCCACTAATGCTGTTTTGGCTATTATCCCATTGCTCAGTGAGAACGAGTCTTTGGAAGAGGACAGCGATTGCGCAATGCCTGCTTTAGTCACACCGATCAGGCACACACTACAAAGGCAGAGACACGCATTTCAAATGGGGGATGGTTTCTGCACGAATGAGTGAGGGGATGTGAATAGTGCTTGTGCGTTCAACTTGTACCTTATTGCTCCCGTGATACCTTTCACAGTTGTGTGTAAGGGGGTTTAATTTTGTGAAAAGGTCAAGCAGTTTGTCAATCACTCAGGGTTCAGCATGTTGTTGATACAAAAAAGGGGAGGCAACAGTTTGTCTAACTGACATGCTGCATAAAACATCCACTAAGTTATCTTTCATAAAATCAACTTAAATGGACAGCTTCTATTAGAGCAGAGAATGACACAAAAATGGATGTAGGTAATAGATGGCTTTAACATGATAGCTGGTAATATGAAGCAGGGAGGAAACAGAGCATTCTAGTTATTTTAGCCGTTTAAAAGCTGCAGCTGAGCTGCCAGAGAGGAGGCCTATTTATAGTACTGTAACCCTCCTGCAGCAAAGCTCTGCCTCTGCATCTATTCAAACTAGAGGCATGAAAGAGATGGTGCCTTGACCCTCTGTGGTGCGGGCATGTGAACATCACGGTCGTATGAAAGAAAAGACTGAGAACTGAGATGGAGAAAGTTTACCAAAAGAGATGTTTCGATGCAAAGCACAGAGGATGTACAGAGATTTTTTTTAACAGCATTGTATTAAAATCTCATGAATTGCATCTCTACCACAATGACTCTCCATGGAAACAACGTGCAACAAAAAATTGGCCAGTTGACGTCAGTTGTTGGCCTTCATCTGTCTGTGTAGTGACAATGTCATGGACTGGGCTAAGCTCTACAGTTTTATCATTGTTGGTCGAGGGTTCTCCGTCTGTATTATCCAATAAGACTGTCAAAAACCTTAAGATCTGGCTTCAGTGCCTACTATGGTTTATTTCTTGCCTTGGGATTTGCACATGTGAATTAGTTAAAATTTCACGTCTTTTTACTTTAACCCATTTCATCGCCTGCCTAAAGGTTGTTTTTCCTTTAGATAACCTGGATTGAAGCAGTTTTTGTTGAAGTCTATCGATCTGCAACGCAGAACTCAATTAAACTAAAAAAATAGAAACTTGCAGGTAGGTACTGATTTATTCTTTTGAACACACCAGAATCCCAGAACGAAATCATTGTGGTTTGATTACATTACATCCCCTTACCTTCTCTTGCATCCCACACCTGAGACTAGATTTATGAGCAATTTTAAAAAAGGAAACATTTTTCTGATATTCCATTTTATTGAAAGTTTGATTGATAAAACTTCTATATATTATTATAAAAAAAATCCCCTATTTTTCAGTCAAGCAGAGATTTTATTCTCCTACATACACTCTCTTTTTGTTTGTAACAATCAATTGATCGTAAGCACAGAATATTTTCTGAGATAAATAACAGCACCCTTTGATTATAAGAATAAGAAACCTGCAGGGATGTCAGTACTCTTCAGCCATGATGAGTACAGTCAGAGCTGACCAGCCTGTGAAAGGGTGGCTACCCTGTCCCCGA
>JAKKZJ010000028.1:1462762-1497006 GCA_033441845.1 Pangasius mekongensis
TGCAAGTGTTGAGGATGCAGAAGATAGGGATAGGTGGAGAGTGATGATTCGCTGTGGCAACCCCTGAAGGGAAAAGCTGAAAGAAGAAGAAGAAGAAGAAGAAGAAGAATGCATATGATTGTGGTGTTGTAGGATATATATATATATGTCCAATGTAATGTGCCATACTTGTGAAAAAGGGTGGGGCTAGAATGATCAAGAGATGTGGTTACTCATGGTGCTGTTGTGATATCTAACCAATCCACCCCATTAAATGATTCTTGGTTTACTGCAGTGGATTTATATATATAATATATATCTGATTCACTCTCAGAAAGAAAGGTATTAAACTCATAAAAATTCATAATCCAAGTCCATAGCTGGGGTCAAGTCACCATTAAACAAGAAAAATCCACAAAATAAAAAAAAGACAAAGGTCTAAACCAGGAAAATACAGAACTATGAAAGACTTAGAAAGACAGAAATCAAAGACAACAAAAGAAAAGCATGATAAAACCTAGGAGTGACACGACATGATATAAATCGACAAACTAATCAGAAATAAACACAGAACAGGTGAACACAATAAGGAAACAAACCAGTGACAGGACAGGGTGGAGACAGGACTAGAACAGAAGCCACAAAGCACAAATGATTACACGGCTTTTATGTTAAGATGCTGAGTTGAGTGGTGGAGATGTTAACGTAATTTTGGAGCAAAGTGGGTTTGAAACCCTCTGTTGTAGGGTTCTACGTAGAACCTTTATTGGTTCTGCAGGAGACACAAACTGAAGAATCCTTAAGGGTACCAGAGTTAACCAGAGTTTTTTTTCTAAAAGTAGAGCTCTTTGACCAGACTGACCTCTATATCTGTAAAAGTAAAGATCGTTGCAGCGGGAATAGCTATTTTAGTTGAGGTATTGTTAAGAGAATAAGGTTAGCGGTTGTAGACGTCGTCAGTTCCTTGTCGGTTCTTGTGTAATAGTGTTGCGGCACTTGGCAGCGGCTGGCAAAGCAGTCCCAGTGAGAGGAAAGGTTTGGGTTCTCTCCCAGAATGTCAGCCTAATGCAGTTAGCACGTGCTAAACATCCTGTGCATGGAGCTTTCCTAGCCAATGTGGAGGCATCTCGAGTGTGTGCGCCCCTGTTCCAGCTGTCCATCTCTGAAATGGTGTCATGTTTCCTGTTTAGATGCCCCTCTTAGAGTGTGTGTGTGTGTGTGTGTGTGAAGTGCACAGTAATCACATTGTAAAGTCATTACAGCGCTTATGGAAAGCCATTAAAGCCTCGTCCTTTCTTAGTCATTGTAGTTCACAGCCCACAGCCACGCTTTCAAGTTGTGTGTGTGCGTGTAGAAAGATAAAACGATAAAAAAAGACAAAAAATCGTCCTTGTTGTTCGTGTTCGTTGTTGAGCTCGTTCAGTTGATGTATACCTCGTGGCGTTTAGGGAATACCGCTTATCCTAGAACAACCAATTACCATCAACATGGCAGCGATGGGTCTTAACAAGCTGGACTGCTGCTTTAAAGGCTACAGAGCTGCCTTTGATTTTCGCCAATGTATATTCCACAGTTTGTCCTACAGCCAGTGTTAAGGTTCACCTGAGGAATCATGTGGATTTACACCAAACTGTGAGTTATACGGCACTAAATGCCACCATCCCTAGGGGTTATACTCAAGGGTACATCTTTCAGCTGGTTTTAAAAAAAAAATAATTGTACACAAGGCCAGGGTCTTATTTGCTTTTAAACAACAGCGTTCTTGAACTTTTCATTCTATCTTTCATTCTGCAAATCACAGCTTTGCTGTACGTTATTCTAATACGTTATCTTTTCTATAGAAACAGCTCGTTCATTCTCAGGGACGTGTACGGCAGACAATCCACACAAATGGATTAAAAGAAAGCATGCGTTAACATTTGAAATGACAATGTTTTCTGTAAGGAGAGGCTGATTTATCATTACGGAAGGAGTCTCCAGTGTCAGCGCTGTGTAACGCGTAGCTTTAAAGCTGTAACTTTACCTTCTCTGACATCTTCAGGACGGAGGAGTTTATTTAGGCTTTGTGATTTCTTTTTTTGGTTTGTGTTATTTACTTCAAGAGAGAGAAAAAAAAGAGAGGCTGGTGAGGCAATGACTGTTTACAGCTGCCATAACGTAAGCGAGAACAGGAATGAACTTGTTTAACGGATAAAATGGATTAAAAAAATGGATAAAAAAGTACAAGATGTGATACTTTTAATGAAGAAATTGTAATAGTTGGCAAATTGTTGTGGGGTTTGAGGAATAAAACACTCGCCGCTACAGGAAAAACAATCAACTTCAGGGTGGTAACAGTAACTCCGCCTCATCTCGCATCTACTAATCCCTCAGCAGTACAGGACCATCACAACGTGAAATAACCTCCGCGTGTGGACAGAATGGCTAAAGGAAGCAGGCTTTATGGTCACAGAGATTTACAATGTACATCCACGCCTGGTAATGGAAATCCTAATCCTGTCGTAAAATCACCAGTGTTTAATTAAGCTTTGTAGTGCTCATGTGTCCTACTGGACTTAAGTGCATACAAGGTGTTAATTCATTACTGCGGATTTTACTGCATAATGAAAATAACGACGTCCTAAAAAAAAAAAACTACAGTAGACACTGATACATTCGAAGAAATGAATCTTTAGAAGGAAAAATAAATGTCTTGGGAAATGTTACCAAGACTAAAGCGCCATGGGTCGTGATTTCAAGTCCTTATTGAACATCGCATGCTGATTGGCTAATATGAGCCTAAATGAATCTACTGACGCGTTTGTTTGTGCTTTTTTTTTTTCACAGACATTCATATGATGTATTTTAGTTATGCTGTCAACTCCGCATGGCATTAATGTGAGTTTGCGAACATGAAAAAGTGGCAGAAGACGGGGTTTTTCGGAAGAAAGAATAACTCCCAAACAATTTAACGCCAAGTTACTGATCATTTCCATACGATTGTACAATATACAATTCTTTTTTTTCCTCTGTGATCGTCCCAGCAATGAGCTTGTGATGTTCAATAAGGACCTCCGCTCTTCCTTTCTGAGTAAATGGTGATGATTTTGCTTGTGCTGTTGCATTTTTGGCCACTGTAGAGCTCCAGAAATAAATCACCAAGCTTGGATTCTCTAAGTAATTCATTTGTTAACACAGGCCAAAATGTGACACTATTTATTTAGCAAATGCTTTTTTTCTCCCCCCAATCAGACATCGACAGAATAATAAAAGCCAAACTGGTACGCAATACACTAATCATTAGAGCTCGAGATACGGCTGAGTGAAATTGAAAGTGGCAGGCAGCCATGCGGTCTCAGCGTATCAGGTGTAACGCTAAGCTCTCTCGCATTGTGACACTGCGCTCCTCTTTATTAGCGTTAACAAATTAAATTGTATCAAAGTGCAATCCTGCATGTTTTCATTCACGCTCTCTGGTTACGACCATTTTTTTTTACATTTTTTTTTTGTCTCTATTAAGTGACACTTTAAAAACTCTGATTGACAAAAATGATAAATAGGGACAAATTAGCATTAAAAAAATGGACATTCGCACAAACTGTATGAGAAAGTTTGCTCATGAAGACCTCTTGGTTCGTTTTTTGGCGAAAGTTCTATAGCACAAAAGTCATAACACCATTAATAATAATAATAATAATAATAATAATAAATAATAATAAATAATAAACGGTCCTTTGACAACAACATGTTATTCTTAAGGAGTATTCTTGATGATACACAGACTACTTTTGAAAAATATGTCATGAAAAGTACAAACTTTATGCATGAAGTGGGCTGCACACTCTATATGTTTAAAAAAAAGATGAAATAATTTATTACATATCAATCAGTTGTTCGATAAGGGTAGCGGTGGAGGTGGGTGCGGGTAAATGATATTGGTGCAGAATATATTTTTTTTCCTCTTCAATCCAACATCAATAGGCTTTCTTAAAAATGACTTACAGTGAAAATCTTTCACATGCAAGTGCCTTTATGGTAAGAAAGAGTTTTGGTGGTTATTAAGCATCCCTATGAGTGACATTGTACGTGCCTGGAAGTTGATCTATGACAAATTTAACCTTACCTCAAATTTATTCATAGACTGTTAAGGATAATCGAATGAACAAGATGTTCTGAGGCGAGCTAAACACCGAGTTTCTACCCGAATGATGGCGGAACAGCTAAAGCCCTCTGGTTTAATGCGGTAGATTACAGGGGTCTTGACAAACAAGTGATTATTTCAGCGTAATTAGCCAAGTCGTGTCCCAGGCGGCGTGAGCACGTGGCTGTAATTATCACGGAGAGACTGGGGACATCAACCTGGGACAACACGGACACACCCCTCATCGTCCGGGGCGGAGGAGACTGACGAGGGAGTTGATGGAGGAGGAGGAGGAGGAGGAGGAGGAGGAGGCACTAGAGACAGAATTTGCTGGGTGGGACTCAGCTGTCACGCAGAGCAACGACGGCATCATAATTACCAAGTGAAGAGACAGCCGGTGTGTAAAAAAAGAGGCAGACGTGAAGCTTATTCTGACTGGCAGGAGAATAGAAAAAGGCCTGCAATTATTTTTGTACACACTCGAGTACATACTCGTGGTACAATTCATAAAAGAATTCATGAAAGCTGTTGCTCCAGTCAGTAATTAATAATGATATATAATCATAAATAGGTGAAATTAAAGGAAAAAAAGGTGCTTGGCCGCCAGAAATCACAAAAACAGCCTCGCTGGCATCAGTCTCTTGAACTGCGCTGCACTGGAGCGATTAACACCGTTCTTCCAAAAGATCTTCTCTCACTTGGCGTTTTGATGATGGCGATAGGCACCAAATTACCCTGATCACATGAGTGTGTTATTGCGTTTGTAGAAAAAGAATCACAAACCTGCAGAAACTCGTCCCTCGTGTGCATTTAATTGCAATCGAATGTAAAAAGGAAGTCTAATCCTGTCCAAATAGGGCTGATGTTTAAAAAATGAATGTTTAATGTGTATAATAATAATAATAATAATAATAATAGGTTTAGTTGTGATTTCTTCTGTTACAATGTGAATTATATTACTGATAGAACAATATTTTGAACAATGCTTCTTTAATTTTTATTACATAGCACAAGGTTAAATTTACAAATCTGGATTTAAAAAAAAAAATCGGAGCACTGAAAACTAGGGATGCACTGATTTAATTTTTATTCGGACTGAGTACAAATACGAGTTTTTGGTACCTGTCGATACCGATACCAAAAACCATACTTGTTTAGGTTGGTTGCCGCAATGTGCCGCTAACAAACAACTCCTCGTGCTGAGTTTTATGTTTAATATGTCATAATGTTTAAACAGTGTCTTTAATCGAGAACATGACCTGAGCGCACGGAGCAGTATCAGCGAGCGTGGTCCTTAAAATGACGAGCCTTGAGTCTCAAGCAAAGTGTAGAGCTTGCAGAGCAAGGAGGAAAGGAGGGTCTCAGTGCTCAGTGCTCGCTGAACTGAACTGCTCGCTCGCTCGCTCTCTCTCAGGTTATTGCAGGTAGATGCTGTAGCTCCTCCTTTTGACATTTTCACAGGGCACAGTTTGCTGTCTGTTTTGCTTGGATTGCCGTCATTAATCGAGAAATACGTTCAGATCGAAGTCATTTCGTGTCGTCTGTTGATTAACGTGACGACGTGCACTTTTAGGTGTAGTGTTAGTTATATTATGAATTAAAGCTATTTTTTAGCCTCAGTTTGTTGTATTTACTCCCTGTGTATAAAAAGTTTGGTCTTCTTCTTTTTTTTTGTAAACTCCTCTCTCCATGGAAGGCATTAATTGACTTTCCTTATTTATCAAAAGCCTCCAACTTTGATCCTAAGAGACGCCCTGCACAGCACATTCTCTACATTGTCATTCTGAGACTCGGAGCTATTGTGAGGAACACAACGGAGAAAAAGGAGCTATTGTCAGATCCGTTACGTCTCCCTGCTCTCAGAACCACCCGACACTAAGAACAGCCCTTTTCTCTAGACACGCGTACAGACAGAACAGAACAAAGGACATCCTGAAGCCTCTACCAACTTTTTATCATTAGTTTGTTTTAGGTTTGTTAAGGTTCTTGGCATATTCACAGTATTATTTTGCCAAAAAAAGTAACAAGTGACCATTTAAAAACACGGGTAGCACCGTTCAATAACAAATCAATTATAAGCAATTTACAACATTTTTAATTAAAATACAAATAATGATTATTTAACGATCAATTAAGGAGTAATAATGGGATTAAAATACGATGAAAAACCATAAATCTTTGCTAGGACTGGAGATGATAATCCCTGCTAACCTTTTAATTCTCACTAATATATTAACATAATTATTTATTATTCTTTTCATTTTAAAAAGTTTTTTCAATTAGCGAACTAGATATTACATGATTACAAATAATTTATCACTAAACTTTAAATAAATGTTATGAAAACACTCAAATGAAATTGAACAGTTGTGTTTTTTTGTGCTTAATACGCACCGACAGTGGAAGAGTACTGAGATAGTGAGACTAACAGGGAAACAGATTTGCCATGAGCAAAAGTTTTAGCCCTCACATCTTTAAGGATTTGAGATATATATATATATTCCACTCAGCAGATTAGTGTTAGGGGCCCAAGCACCAAATGCATAATCACAGTTCAGGTGAACCTGGTTGTAAATAAATGACACAATCAAATTTTAAGGTTCTAGATGATCATCAAGCGTGATCTGTAATGAAACGTGTCTTTAAGCCATTCTGATCCTGACTGGATTGTTGAATTGCCAGTGTTGCAGCATAGCGATGCACCATCAGCGAAAACCGAAAGGTGTTGATATTTGATGCAGTTACGTGCCGGACATGTCCTCTATTTCTTACTCCACCAGTCCGAGGTGATGGGTGTTGCTAGGCAACCGTGGCCTTGTGCAGTAATTAGTGGTGGAGGTATGGCTGCAGGTCATTGTGCTCCCCGTCATGACCAGGTTATGGGTTATGGATGAAAGGTCTCCATTCTAGCTGTAACTGTGAAGGACTTAACAGCCTCAGTGGGTTTCAGGTTTCACCGACATGACTGACAGTAGATTTGTGGGTTTGTGGGTTTGAGGCTTCACCAGGTGATTGAATTTACTGTATATGAGTCTACAGTGCTTTTAAAACCTACTGAGTGTCTTATTAAATCCCTCTTTTTGTCTAATGCCTCACACTGCTGGTTTACAGGCAATGATATTCATCACTCTGAAGGGTCTGGTTCCACTTAGAGATTGTGAATAAACTGTCGAGACATACCTGAAACTCAGCAATTTGTTAAAAATCAGCACAGCTTGGTGGTACAGCGGGTAGCGTTGCCACCTCACAGCTCCCCAGTTCCATCCTAAGCTCGGGATACAGCTTGTGTGGAATTTCACCTTATCCCCATGTCCGTTTGGGCTTCCTCTGGGTTCTCTGGTTTCCTCCCATCACACAAGAAGATGAGTGTCGGTCGATTTGCTATGCTAAATTGCCACTAGGTGTGAATGTGTGTGTGTGCATGATAGTGTCTTGTGATGGACTTGTGTACTATCCAGAGTGTAGTCCCACTTTGTCCTGAGTGTTCCTGGGATAGACTCCGGATAGTATCCGCTGCCACCCTGACCAGGATAAAGCACTTAGTAAACATGAATGAATCTCCATTTACGACATTGTGTCATTGTTACCAGAACCGCACACTTTTCCAGTAGCCTGTTGGAAAACATCCACCATCCACCATCCACCATCTTGTTTTATTTTCAAATATTTCAAAATGCATAACATGAACTTTGCAGTCGCCGTGTTTGTCAGGATGCGCTGAAATGCGGATTTGCATAGTATATATTTTTCTTCTATATTTAACACAATTAATTATCCACCCTTTATTTAATAAGATCTAATTATAAAGGATCATCCACCTTTTTTATCTGGTTACGCAGTTGCTCCACGGTCTCATGTTCAATCTAGGGTAGGGCAATATGACAAAAATATCACACCACAATACTTAAAGACATTTCTACGATATACAATATGTAGCATGATGTAATAGGTGTAAAAGCCAAATGCAAGCAAAACAGTAGCGTTGCAATAATTATTACATTTAAATTACAAAAATAAATGACTTTAAACTGAATAGGATAAAAAAATATATACATTTGACCAATTGTAATAAATTCTAATAATAGATGTAAAAAAATAAATAAAGTTCAGTACAAAATTTTAGCATCAAAAAAACTATAGTGTGACATAATTTATCACAATATCAATATTATATGGTCCTATCGGCCAGCTGTAGTTCAGTCGAGCTCCCTGAAGGGTTCTTCAAGATGTCTCTCTAAAGAAACGATGAAAGTTTTAACACGGAATCGTTGAACAGAGGGTTTTACTTTCATGAAATTTTCACAGAACCCATTTAGAAAGCAGGAACCGCTAACCATCCAGCAGTCCTTACGCATGAAGGTTGGATTATTAACAGATTATTAGTTTGCAGCTTGTTTCCATCTATGGCGTAAAATTATAAAAATATGATGTCCTCGTATAACCTGGGATTAAAGCCGTATAAATCCAGGCGCCCTGCTCGTTATAGATGTGTTGGTGATAGATGTCGAGCCACGCTGACCACACCAGCTTTCGTTTTATCTCTTTTTCATTTTCCTCCCTGCAGTTTCCTCATCTGACGTATGACTGAAACATGACTAATGAGTTCTCCGAGCACCCAAAGGCCACTTTAGTCGAGGGACCGGGAGTATGACCCGTATGCCAGCCACTCGGGAAGCAAATGTGAGCTTAAATAATGACAAATAGCCACAGCTAGCCGACGGTGAGATTGCATTTACCGATGGGGGGAAGCGAATAACGGCTCACTCGGGGGAGAGTCAGTGCCATATAAATAAATCACACCAGGTTGCTCTTGAGAGTGACAGAGCCGGCTGCAAGCGGCGAGTGACGGAGGGAGAGATGACGAGAGCGATTAAGTTAGACGGAATGAAGAGAAAAAAGACATATGGATAGAAATTTCCAGAAAGATGAACTGGAAGTCCAATCTTCAGCCAGTTAGATGGACTTCATGTAAAGTTACGTCTACTGAAACTCAATTAAACCACAGTGATGTTCAGCTCGAGAAACCCAAAACTTTTCATTCTGGGAAAAAAAAAAAAAAAAACACACATAAAAAATGAAACCTTTTGGCGGAGTACAGGAAGAGGCCGTCACCGCACCACGGCCAGACAGGAACCGGGCGCTACTCCAATCCTCATTTATCAGCACAACAGCAGATTCAATTTGGACAAATAAAGCATTGGACTCAGTGAAGTGGCTTGTACATGGCCCGCATCCGAGCCTGTTCTCTCCCGACTCCACTGTTATTCAATTTCTACCTGGCCTGATCTTTCAGAGATCCTGACTTCATTAGCCTTCCAGTGACGGAGACGCATAGCTGCTCATTAATAGGACTAGTCGGGAGGAAATTCATGACCTCGATGTGTGTCGCTGTCCAGTTGTTCTTTCGCAAAACTTTTAGCACTCCACAGCCAAGAGCCAAAAACGTATCATTTATTTCAGAGTGTGTGTATTTTCAGCGTACCCAAATACACAATATAACTAGCTTATTCCTTTTAACCTAGTTTTTGCTTCACTCTGGTCAAAAAAAAAAAAGCTAGGTAATATTATGACCACGTTCTTTCAAGTCATCCACCCTGGAAACAAAGCTAAAGAAAAAAAGCTAGCTAGCTAAGTCATTTTATCTACTACATTCTATCAAATCACGTACTTTTTCACCACCCTGTAAAAATAATAACAATAATAAAAAAGGAAAAATAAATACTTAAAAAGAAAAGCAAACAAACAGACAGACAGATGAATAAATAACTATTAAAAAAAGAAAGAAAGCAAGCTAGATAGGCACTTTTACTACTACATTCTTTCAAATAAATATTATACAATAAACAAACAAACAAACAAATAAACAACATTACAAAAGAATGAAAAAAAAAACTAGCTAGCTAATTCTTTACTACTACATTATTTCAAATCATCTACTTTTACTTCACCCTGGAAATAAATAACAAAACGGAAGAATAAATATTACAAAAGAAAGAAAAAAGCTAGCTAGGTAAACTCTAGCTCACTATGGTTAAGCAAACAAACAAATAAACAAATAAATAAGATGTTAGCGGTTAGCTAGCGAATATTACAACTGCATTCTTTCAAATTATCTACGAAATATAAATTGTGTTACCTTTGCGATGATTATTTTTTTGTGGTCTTTAAACACAACCATATTTCTTAATTCTCTATGTGTGCTTTTCTTTTCCCTTTCTTTTCACTCGGTGTGTTTTTTTCTCCGCGTGAAATCTCTCGCCATATTCGTTTCTGTGCAACGTGAGAAAGTGTATTTCAGGAGGGCAGCAGCATTTGTGTGCACGCTCGCACACACCTTCAGTGTTTGTAAATATTGCAGTGGGTCAATAAAACTCAGACAGTATCAGGTGTGGGGCAATAACTCAAGCTGTCTCGCTCCGAGCTGGAGCCAATAAAAAGCCGGCGTTTGTGACCCCGGCGTGTACGGTGCAGATTAAGAATAACTCTCCCCTGACGCTTCGCGAAGATCCGCTGCACTCCTGATCCGCTCGCTAGTTATCTCAGACACCTACCTCGTTTCAGACGCGCAGAGCCGAGAAACGCACAAACTGTTTGCCGACTAAGTGCAGTTTTAACTGCCTTTCAACGGAGGGTTAGAACAAAGACACGGATTAAACAGTGGCTCATAAAACATTTGTTTAGAAGACGTCTCAGTAAATGAAATAAATGAAAGGAATACTCCGGGATTTCATATCCTAATCTCTATCCGTTGTGTCTGTAGCGTACTTGTGAGTACAGCAGACCAGAATTTCTTTCCATACACAGCAAATGAAAGTCTAAGGGCAGGTGTTGAATTTTGAATTTTGAAAATAGAGATCAGGTTGAAAAAAATGGTAGAGTTTTCCTTTCACCTGCTTTCCGTATCCCAGTCACTGTTCATTCATAAAACACCACGCTGCGTGTCCCAGGAAAAGCAGATCACGTATGGATTTATAGATGCAATACAAATGAATGCAAATCACATAAATCAATAAAGCATCTTACTGAGGCTATCGTGTTTCCCGTCGCCCCGGGCTTTATTGATCGGCGCCGGCTAGACAGCAATGCTACACCAGGCTGACGAACCACCCTGTAATGCCGGAGGATGTTTTTACCTCCTTGGGAGCTTCGGTGCACAAGAACACACTCATTAGCTAATCACGAAGCCTGCGGAGAGCTGGATCAGGAGTGCTGGGTCAGGAAAATATCGTCCAGAGTCCAGAACATCTGATACCTTTTAAACATTTAAACGCCGAGGTTTACACCGAATGAATTCAATCTTGATTTCGGATTCCGAATGAAGTGTTTATATGTACCGCAAAACCAGATACGCTTCTTTTATTTTTCCAATCCAAATCCAATCCAAAGTGAGTGAGATCTAGTCTCAGCATTGCCATAACCGTGAACGAGTGTGACATGAATTCAACAAAACGTCATCCAGGTGCGATTATTAAACAGACAGAGAGGAAAAGAAAGTCCGGAAATGTAGCTCAGGATTCCGATATTGTTCCGAAATTCAGGAACAAGCATCTAGTTGTTGAAAATAACATAAAAAGCACAGATTATACACTGGTTAAACAGATACACTGTATAATGCCATACAATATCTAACATTACCAGCATTAAAGGCTCTTGTTTCCAATTAAATATAATAATAAAATACAATAAACACAATTAAATAAAGCTTTATAAATGTGGTTCCCTTTTTTAAACGACTGTTCTGCATTCTTGCTGAATTCCTGGACTGATACCGAGTTCAATTCGCGTCACTCGTCAGCCTCAAACTAATTTTATCACTTTTCACGGGCAGGTGTTTTTATCACGTGAGCGGAGTTACACCTGCTGAAATCCCCAGATCTAAAAGTTTGCGTTTATAAAATGCCGGTTAAAAAAAAAAACCCTCAATATAGTCCAGTGTTCAACAAATGATTTCAAATTTTATTCACAACATTCGCAATAAATAATTCTTCCACCATGTAATGTAGTAATCTTTGGTTGCTAAGCAACAAAACGGACAGCGCTTTCGGCATTCCCTGAACCACGGCGGCTTAAGTTTGCCGGTTTGATTGGTTTAAAACCTGCTGCTTTAATACAGAATTCAGCACGCAGACGTGCGAGTGTCAGTCTTTAAAACGTTAGCTAGTTGCTCGTACGTTTTTGTTTACGTTGCGTTATTAATGTAGGAGCGACAGATCGCCTCACACCTTTTCCGATCTCACACCTAGCACTGACGGTAGACATTTCTCTCACACCTAGCTAGCATTTTCTTCTAGCAGTGAACTCCTCATGCTGAGTTTTATGTTTTCCAGGTGCAGGTGTTGTAGGAAGATGATGTAGTCCAGGCTCTTGATATTTTTTCTCACAATTTGCAGTCTGCTTTGCTTTAATCGGCATCATTAATGGTGAGAGACGTCCAGATCGTCGCCGTTTCACGTTTCTGTTCATTAGCGCGGCACCATATGCTAGACTTATGTCACGTGTATATCACCTGGTATTGGATGTTGCTATCAGAGTTTTTTTTATATGAGTAAATGAGCAAAGTATTGTTATCAATGTATCGCTAGTCTGGTTATTAGCAGATAATTAGCTTGCATGTAAACATAGCCACTGAGGATATATCTCATTTCTCCTGCAAACCTCCAGATAAGCCTGTAAGTGCTGTTGTGCTGTTCTGGCTCTCCCGAGCTGAGAGATTGGAAGCAGTCCTACTTGCTTACTGCAAGCAAAGAAGCATATATTACCAAAAATAGACCTCATACACACATTCTGTCAAAAAATACGCCGCCGCACAACTCTATCCCCGGCTGAATTCCCCCAGAGGAACTGCTGCACTAAACGCTTTCTCCTTTCGCATGTCGTCATGTCAACTGCATGTTGTTGTTTTTTTTTAGCACGTACTTGATGGACTTTGGTACAAGCCCGACGTTCCTCAGTGTGATTTCTTTTTTTTTTTTTTCCTGCATGACCTCAGCTAAAGATAGCTCACTTCACACTGTTGTTATACGCCACTGTCGCTTTCTCGAGACGAGGCATCCAGCTGAATGTCCTCTCACGCTGATAAATAATTCATAGCACAAACGTCGGCTGTAGGAAATATGCAGACATTTTTAAAAACGCTTTATATGGAAGGCAAGGGATCATGGTTTAATGGTATGGCTAAATGTTAGCTTTACCCTTGTACTGTACTGTAGTTTAAAATATCCTAAAAAAAATTAAATAAAAAATAAAAATCTAATATTAAAAAAATTTAAAAAAGCAGTACTTGAAGGTATTTAAATATTATTACATTCTAACGTTAAATAAATAACTTTACATCGCCATAGACATTAGCAAAACAGCACAGTAATATCACAATCCTCACTATGTGTGCTCACTACATAGGGTGCAATATGGAGGGACCCTGTATAGTGCACTAGATTTCACACAACATTTAAGATTCAGCCACAAAAGAAGAGAGACTCTAGAAATGAGAGAGGATTCAATTTATATTTTTTTTTACTTTGTTTATATTTTTATACA
Source organism: Pangasius mekongensis (assembly GCA_033441845.1). Classification (NCBI taxonomy): domain Eukaryota; kingdom Metazoa; phylum Chordata; class Actinopteri; order Siluriformes; family Pangasiidae; genus Pangasius; species Pangasius mekongensis. The sequence continues at coordinate 1,476,399 of JAKKZJ010000028.1, forward strand.
TTTGTTTAAAACATTATGTGAAGAACTACAAAATAAAAGTAGTCAACCTCTGACTTTGATTACACAGCAAGTATGAGTTATGTTATTATGTTAATTATGTATTTAAACAATGAAATGTATTCACACACCCTCAAATCCTTAGTGTTGATTGATTGATTGATTGTGTTTGTTAGAAATAAAAAAAATCAGGGAGAAAAAATACTCTTTTTGTTTTGTTTTTTTTGCACTTTTTATTTTTTTATTTTTTGGTCCTTTCGATGGATTTTAACCAGTTTGCCATAGTAAAATAAATAAATAAATAAATAAATAAATATAGTGGCTAAGGATGGCACGCTCTCACCGCCGCGGCCCGGGTTCGATCTGCCGTGGCGACCCCTGATGGGAACAGCCAAAAGAACAGCAAGAACATTTATTTATATATTTATTTAATTTTCATGGCGAAGGATGTTTTCTGGCATTTAGTTTTTTTTTTTCCATTTTTTATCAGTGTACCGTTCCTGTTTGTTGAGACAGCAATGGAAAGGACTCAGAGTTTCTGATTTACGTAAAAAAAGAATTGATACTGATATTAGACTGATGCATTAACACACGTGGAACTTTTTTGCTCGAGAGAAATACAGCTTTGTGGCTTTAATGAAAATGTTTGTTGGTAACAGATTTTCCTAATAGGTAGCTAGTTACCGAGTGAACTATTTCGTTAGTGAATTTCGTCAATGTAACATCCTGTATTTACTGATTTTTTTTGGTAAATAATTTTTATTCTTATTTGAGTTCTTGAACTTTTGTCTTTGCTCGTCCTTCTCCGAGAGCAGTGGCAGGAGCGTGTCTTCGGGCTGTTTGTTTGAATGGAGGTCTTCATCTCCTCCATGGTGTTTATCTAGGGCAGAGCTCCTCTCTGGACCTGAGATGGAGTGATATATATCCCCCTCTCTCCGGATAACGGATAAAGACTTGCGTACAAAGAGCGCTATCTACCAGTTCGGCTAACAAACTCTGAGCACTGTGGGACTCCCAGTGCTTTTAATGTGTGTGTGCTCAAGGTAGGCCGAGACGAGATTGTGCCTAAAAATGCCTGCTGAGAACATGTATCAGTGAAGAACACACACACACACATTATTTACATCCTTCTAGTAAACTGGCAATCGATCAAGTAAGCAAACAGCAACAAACAAACAAATGAATAAATCCAGGGTTATTTATCTTATTTATTTTATAAAAAAAATATTGTCATTTATTTAAAGCAAGAAATCAGATATCACTTTTGACCATTTCCTGTTCCCTCGTCTCTCCTCTGAAATGAAGTTCGAATAGTTCTATTACATTTTCAACAAATGTCCCTAAATCTTTGGACAAAGTTGTTGTTATTTTAGCTGTCTTCCACAGTGTATTGCAGATGAAATTAAATAGATAAAGTGCAGACCATCGATAAATACAAGAGAACCATGTGGAACGCATCAGATCATGAGCAGTTCCTTCCCTTCTCTATACACTTCTCTTTCCATCATTCTGCTGCAAGTTGATCTTTGTCTCATCCATAGGATGTTGTTGCAGAGCTGTACAAGTTTTTCTGGTCTTTCTGTTTTTGAGGCTGTGTAAATGTTGTGGTAAACTCTACATATTTACTCTGGTGAAGTCTTCGCTCGACTGTTGACTTTGACACAGATACGCCGACCTCCTGGAGGGTGTTCACCAGGGAAAGAATTCTTCTGTCATCCACCGCAGTTGTTTTCTGTGGTCTTCTGGGTCTTTTGGTGTTCCTCAGATCACCAGTGTTTTCTTTCTTTTTTAAGAATGTACCAACTAGTTGATTTGGCCACAGCTCATGGTTTTGCCATCTCTCCAATGTGTTTGTTTTGATTTTTCAGCATTACTTCACTGGCAGTGACAGCTCTTTGGACTTCATTACGTGGATCGCACGTAAAAAGTGCAGTCATTTCTACACCGTTCAGCTGATTTGAATGTAAATACCTTCAAATTAAAGCTGAAAGTCTGCACTTCATTATTCAGTATTTAATTCCAACTCCAATATACTGTGGCAGACAGATTAAGCAACCATATCTTATGTATCCAATGTAAAAATACTTATGGACCTGAACGTATTTATTTTTTGTCTAAAATTATGGAGCCGTATTATTAGACCAGATGTTTATTTACCATGTGCGTTTTTTACGTGAGCTGAAAGTCACCGCTCTCGTTCGGAGCGGCTGTTCAGTTCAGTGTCACTGCTCATTGGCTGAATTGCTCCTTGAGAAGTCTAGCATTTACAAATGATCGTTTCGGAGAGATTTTTGAGAATTTCACCCACTTGGACACCCACAGATGGTGTCCTCCTCTGAAGAGCTCTCCTCTCCTGAAAGAGACAGAAAGAACGAGGAAGAGAGGAGAAGACAGACAGAGACAGAGAAAGACAGAGAGAGAGAGAGCGAGAACTGTGGAAGCTTGTACCCATCTGCTGGTCATGCATATTTCAACAGCATCTTCTTAATGTGCTATTTAATTATGCTAATTATTCTGAGGCCATGCCCTTTCATTGGCACTGAGGTACAAGAATATAAGTGTGATTAGGAAGTGCGAGCACTGGGTTGAAGTTGGACGGATTGTGAGCTATCAGACTTGCAGAATTCACACTGAATTAAATCACTAATTACTAAATTATAATATTGTGAGTCTTTAACAATTCACACCTTATAGAGCGCATTTTGGGAATTTATCAGATTATCAATGTGGTCATGAAAATGGCACACCGTGAGTGAATTAAACACAATCTGAAAACCAATATAAATATAATGAGTCACAGAAGAACAGAATCTATCTATCTATCTATCTGTTTGTTTCTGTTTGTTAGTTTCAATAAAAAAATCCTGTCCTATTAATTTATTTTGAAAATCCACTACCAATAATGAACTGCCTTATTAGTTTATCAATGTAACATACTTTAAAACAATATGTATGCTAATATTCGCGAACAAAAAAAAGAGCATTGATTCGCTAGATGCGTACATTTTTTCCTCTAAGGAAGTTAGTGGAAGATTATATGGTCGCTAGTTGCTAATCAGTATGCTAGATAAAAAGGAAACAGCGGCGTAGCGAGCGTGGTGGGTTTCTGTGTCACGTAGGCATGTGATTGATCAATTTGATGCTGTTGACTGGCGGGTCTCTGGCTTCTTATCTGAGATGCAGGCGAGATTAGAGAGCTTTACACTCTGATTGGCAAGTGCCAAAGGTTCTGGCTTTTTCTGCCACGCGTTAATGAATTCATCGAGCATGAGCCGAGAGAGCCGATCCCATCAGACCGGACCCAATATGGCTGTTAATCAGCCCCTTTGATACAACGTACAGTCGATCAGAAAGAAGCAGTTTTCTCTGAACTGACAGGTCAAAAGTCGTTCTTCTGTGTGTTGCTAATTTGATGACATTGAGGTGATCTGCAAGCTGTATTGGATTTATTTGCATTTACAGATGCTGCCCTGAATCACTAATTAGTGTTAATTCCTGAATGAGGCTTTTTCCTGGCAGGGAAGATTGCTCCATGTATATTCAATTTCAGTTAGAGGCAGGAATTGAGGCTCAGTGAGAGAGCAAACATACAGTAGGAGACTTAAATGACTATAAATGTCACTATAAATGGCCGAAAAGTTTGACGTGAAAAAAAAAGGTGATGTTCTTTTTAAAAAATAAATAATTGTAATCGTTGGAAAATTGTCATGGTATAAGAGGAATAGAACACTTAGGGTTAGGGTTAGGGTTCACCCATTATGTGGGTGTGTAAACATTTGCACCCAGACCCATGTTAGAATCTGTGCTGTCTGCTAAGGACCACGTGGAGTTGAGACTGCAAGAGAGCACCACGGAAGTCCTCAAAGACATCAAGGTGGGAAATTGGTTCATTAACGAAGAGGTTCATTAATAAGAGCTCTGGGGAAAATTAATATTCCTCAAATGCAGAGTGCCACTGGGGGTTTTTGTGCCCTGATGAAATGAAATGTGGAAGAACATTGCGGCACGGGCTCTCCAAAACAAAAACTCGCACTGAACGACTCCCGACCCACGGGCAAGGTTGAGAAATACGGCAGCAATTTGAAGGCGATTAGAGGAACAACGAGACAATCGATCATTGCTTATGAGCCCTTACCTTTTGATGCAGTGGAAGTAAGCATCGTGGGTTTAATGAGGCGAGGGAACTTATATTTCATGCACGTCTTTGGAAAGTAGGAGGTTGAACCACTTATTTGAGGTTCTGCATCTTCACGTGCAGTCAGTGTGTGCAATTTAAAACATATCTGCTCTCGTTGTATAGAACTGGAGAATCTGTCTACCAAAAGTGAGCCGTGAGAGGGGGAAATAAATGTGTAAAATTGGTCTTCCGACTGATGCACCCCAAAACGCGATGAGAGTCAGTGCGCTTTTCTTTTTTCGCTCACATTCTGACAGTTAGGTTTGCAGTATTTTTCCTTCCTTAAACATCACAAGACCTGGAGGTTGGATTGCTATTTTATTTTTCACAGATCCCAAACTACACGCTCAATCTCCAGCATGTGGTAACTACAGCAATTCACTTCATTAGTTGCTTCAGCCAAAACATGGACTGACCACAATTTCTTTCTTCGTCTTTCCATCTTTTCTTTTCTGTTTTTATTGTCTTCAATTCCACACTCTTACAAAAAAAAAAGGCCTTAAGGAATGCCCAGCTATACTTCATGGAGGAGAATCTAAAACTACAACTACAAATCTTTGGTCAGATGCTGCATGATTTTGTCTGTAGCTATCACTGAAAAACAAAAACAAAAAAGATTTCTTTTTGTCTGCAGAATTTAAAATCCCACCGTTGTTTCTTTTATTTATGTCACACTAGAATTGGGGGTAGAAAAAAAGATATGATATACGATTGTTTAATGTAATGCTTCACCTCCTCTTCTCCAGAGTTGTTCAAGATGCTCATGATTTCTCCATCCAAGTCACCACCTCCATGACTGGTTGGTTGTACAGGCTCAAATAAATGTGGCTGCACTCCTTGGGTGATTTTTTTTTTTCCTTCCATCTCCACCTCCAGCATTAGGTGGATTTCATCTGCTTCCACCTCATCAGTTTGGTTGTGTGGAGTTTGGTTAAGCAAGTCACATCCAAAATCATTTCCCTCTCAAAGATGTTTCCAAGTTAGGAATCCGAAACCAACGAATCCTGGAAGAACCCTTGAAGTATGCTTTCTTTATTTTCCTGTTTTTCCATTTCCATATCTGCTTCTCGCAGTTCATGATAGTAATGGGCAGGTACATGTTCTCCTCATACTCAGTAGAGCTTTAATAACGACCTGTCAGCACAACCCAATTAGCACTGTCAAGCTTAAAACATCTCCACACAGTTTTATCACGTTTTTTTTAACAACCATACTGTGAAGCTAAGTATGGCATAAAAGAGACTGCCAATCCTCCATGTGGAAGATGTAAAGAAAGCATGGAAGTACCTCAGCAAAACAAATGACCCAAATAAATTAGCATGAGGAAAATGCTCACAGAAAGTTCTACCTAGTCCAACACCATAAAGCGTTGCTTGGTTTATCCTTTTTAGCGATACCCTTGAATGTATTATATAAAAGCCTTCACCAGAAGGTATTCCTTTAAGAGCGGTTTCCAAGTTGACCAGCCAAAAAAAAAAAACACTGAAGAACCCTTGATTCTAAGGGTGTTGGTGGGTGTGATGGGAGTAAGCCTAGTTTCATCTAGCATCCTAAGTAGTTCTTTGGTTGTCCTGTTGAGGGAACCAAAAATTTCATGCAAAACTTTGTCCAAAAATTAAACATCGCAAAACAAAAACAAACAAAAAAACAGTTCTCCCTCAGTTCCAAGTATCTGCTGGCTTTAAAATTTTATTTGAACTTTATTTGAACCTTTGTATGTAGAACTTCTTTTCAAGCAGGGTTCCTAGTGAAATCCCTTTAGGAAACCACAAACTCTTGAGGGTTCTTCATTTGTCCCTCTGGAGGAACCCCTAAAGTTTCAATGTATAACCATACAATAAACGTAAAATGTGTAATGTAAAACCCTTTTAGAAAGCTTAGAATCCCTATTTATCCAGTGAACCCTTAAAGAACCACTGAAGAACCTTATTTTCTAAAATCATAAGACCCCTTAACTATCTAGAGAATTACTGATGTTTGCTAGCTTTACCATTATTATGGTTTTTAGTCATTAAGATTAGGACAAGTGATTGGTTGCTTGCTGACCACATCATTCACTAAAGATGTTGGTCTTTTCTCTTTTAAAAGTGTCCATCAAGAGGTACCACAGTAGTCAGAAGATTTTGCAGTGGAGGATGAAGCAGTGCCCTAGTGCTCTTATGTAGCTTGAAAGTAAAGACACTCATGTTCCCATGTCTAATTAGCACTGAGATCAAAACTGTCAAAGCCCCAGAGTTGGTGCTGCAAAATCACACTGCATGATGATTGCTCATGGTGATTGTGTTATAACCCTGTGAGATGTTTCATAAGTACCCTGTGGTTAAAGAACATTAAAAAAAACCCTCAAAGCCTAGGTTTGCTTCAAAACAAACAGGAGAGAATCCCAGGTCTCCCCAGTTCCAGATCCAGTACCTAATCTCGAACCTTTCCACACATTGCCAACATAACAGTGCTGATTCTCAGACAAAAATCAGATCAGTTCTTGGACCAAAGGACAGCTGGTTTTCAGTACTGGTTTCAACAGAGGCTTTGGGGCAATGACATCTTGTTGACATGATGACCCAAGTTATTAACCTCTTTTAAAAAAAATGGATAGTAATTGCCAAAAAATAGAAGTTCTTTATTTCATTATTTTACTGGCAATCACAACAAACTAAACGGAAGCTACATCAGTAATGCTAATGCTAAGAGTACCTTCTTTGCTCAGTTTCACCTTCAGAACTTGAATCCTATATTTAGCACCTAGCACCTAGCACCTAATTGTTATCTTTAAAGACATCTTTGCGTTAGGAATACATGTGCAGGGATATGCCCTTGGGTGTGCAAATATGTCCTTAACTCCACAGCTTGTAAAATCTCGTAAACCACTGGAAATGCTGGCCATTTAAAAAAAAAAAAAAAGTTTGTCAAAAATCGAGCTCCAGCAGAGGGTATATCTTTGGTCCATGTTTACAGCAAGCTCTATCCTAGAGTTACATCATCCTCTTGAGTAAGCTGCTGCACTGGGTCTACTGTATATTCCTTCTGCTAGATGGCTCTCTTGGGATCTCATTTGTAAAGGAACCTCATGAAGACAATGTAAAGATAAGGGTGTGATTGATGTCATTCTTGACTACATGGACGTGTTTTTATAAGCATCATGGTTGGATCCATTGAGTCTGAGTTGAGAATGTGAGCTTAATGAAGGCTGAGCTATGGGAGCTTGGTGAGGAGATTTATGCTTTATTTATTAATCAACATTTCACTTATGTGCTGTATCTGCATCTTCTCAGGTAGGGGAGCTGTTAGAATGCATAACTTTTTGGACAGTGACAAGATTTTTTTTTTTCAATATTCTGAGGTGCTTTTTTAGTTCTACACAGTTGCTGATCTCTGAAGTATTAACACAATCTCAGTGTGTGTTCATGAGTGTAGATATCGGAAACATATAAAGGGATTTGAGGAACCTCTAATGAACACTACCTCTTGTAGAGGCACAATCATTTATCCACATGTAAGATCAAGGATCTTCCTCAGTATACAGAATAGTCCAGTTATGCCCTCTTCCAACAGATATCTCGGTAGTCTAAAATGGCTCAGAGCCTTCACCCTCCCAAACTCGTTCCTATTCTGCAAGGGTGAGACTCTGCTACCAGGTGGGAATTTACTATGACTTGGGAGAAATAGGAGAAAATTGGAAAAAAGAAAAAAAAAATCTGTCCAAAGCCCTGAAGATGAAAAAGTAGCAGGCTAATACGGATACCTTCACTGTCATTGTGCAAGTACAGCAAGATTCAGTGTACAATAAGAGAATAGGTACGAGAATGTAATCCGACCTGCAGACACTCTTGACCAAACCCCACATGTTTCTACAGAAAGTTTGACCAATCCCACTTGCTCCTGCAAGCATTCCTGACCAATCCTGCTTACTCTCAAAGAAAGGCTGACCAATCACGCTTACTCTCATAGACACTATGGAGCAATTTTACCCACTCCTGCAGAAAACATGACCTATCCTGCCCTCTCCCGCAGACACCCTTGACCAATCCCGCACACTCCCACAGAAAATTTGACCAAACCCGTTCACTCCCACATGAAGTTCTTCCAATTCGGGCTGCTCCCGCAGAAAGTTTGACCAAGTTCATTCACTCACACACAATGTTTAACCAATCCTGGCCACTCCCGCAGCTACTCTTGACCAATCTCTCCTACTCCCACAAACATTCTTGACCACTCCCACAGGAATTCTGATCAATCCCACCAGTTCTCGCAGACACTCTTGACCAATCCCACCCACAGAAAATCTGACAAGTCCAACCTGCTCCTGCAGATATTACTGCAGATTTCTGTTTGTGCCTTTCCATGATATTTTCTAATGAAATTAGTTGGTTCAAAATATAAACAAAATAAGCAATTTTAAACTGCAGCAACACTAACCAGAATATAGCAGTAACTGAAAGTGAATGAGTGAATGTGGTAACTGCGTCATGCAACATGATTATTAACGCGGCCTTTCTTTGTTCTGTGGGCTTCATATCTGACCCTTTGATCCTGCAACTTTTTGCTGGTTCTCGTAGGATCCCAGTCACAATGCACCTCTAACTCAAGCTGGCAGAAGAGCTAAGATAGCTAATTGTGCTGTCAGATATTCCAAATAAATGTGAAATTATTTTGGTTATAGTGAAACATTGATGCTTTCTTGGATTGCAGATTGCAATGAAAAAAAAAATACTGAATAAGGCGCACAAGCTGCACTGGAAATATTTTGCTGAACAGAAGCAGCAAGAGCTCCAAGAGAATCTGTAGGCAAGCGATAGTTGGCTGCAGATAGTGCAGTGTTTATGTGTGTTTTTCTGTTTATACAGAGCTAATCAGGCGAGCCTTCCCTGGCCTGGTTCCTCTTTAGCTAGTCACTGTGTGGATCTTGTGAAAAGCTCGGCAGGCCGAAAGGGGAAAAGCTGACCTTGTAATATCTAGCTGCCTGCCAACAGAATCACAGGGAAGAAGACTCTCGCGGAATTAATGCCTCCCTCTAACAACCGGCTGCTAGGGATAAAAAAAAAAAAAAAAAAGAAGAAGAAGAAGTCCCTTGAGTGACTCGGTTTTCTGAGTTTGTGGCTCCTTCTTTCCCTTTCTTCTTCTTCATATTTCCATGTCTCTTTGCACCTTGTCATTGAAAGTTTATTGTTTTGGCATAACGAGCTGCACCACTCGCAGACTAAGGGCTTTTTGCTCTGTCCAGGGTTTCATATCGATGCACTCATCCCCCCCCCGATGGCCAGACAGGCAGAGATAGAGGGCAATCAAGCATCCAGCACCTCATTTCCAGACTGGCTAAAAAAAGAAAAATCTTTCTTGCCTCTTGATGTCTTCCAACCCTGTCACAGATGCGTGACCACACACCGCTGTGCATTTTCGGACCATCAGGCTGCCTGCACACCAAATCCATCAAAATAAGCAGCGATAGCCGTTGTTTCAGGGCGGAGATCATTTTACCTACGTGACCTGGAAAGAGGAAAGACAGCGTAGTGAATCCAATGCAAAGTAATATCAAGAGATCGGCACCTCGAAAAATCTTCACATATTCACTAGAATTATGTATGAAACAGTTTGAATTTTCAGTGCATTTGCCAATATACAATTACGATTTACTGATATTAGAATGGAAAAGCGTTGTATAGGATATTTCGATTTTTGTTTTTAGGCTTGTTCTGTGGCTAATTTTATTGGTCACTGAGCAGCTTTTATCACACAAATCAAGCAACCCTTGATGAGGGTGCACCTATTTATAAATCCAAGCAAAAAAAAAAAAAGCATAGAAGAATCCTTCTTATGTTTCAAAATGTTAATTTCCAAGCAACCACAAAATTAACTTGTATCGAAACACTTTGCTAAACTGTAACACCCAATTTTAGCAAGACAATCTTAGCATTTAACTATAGCTAGCTATGCTCTAGCCGTGCGGTCTGCTGTTTTAATGTAAAAGTTATGTATTTCTTGAACAAACTGAGCCTTATTTGGTAAAGTTGTGTGTACGTGTTTTTGTAAGACAGACTAAACTAAAAAAAAAAAAAAAAAAATCCTTGCAGAGACTTGCAGAGAGTCTTCTATTGTTAGACGTCAGCTCGTGTCAGAGTGTGTTCTGTCAAAAGGCGAAAACTCTGGCCAAATCTTTTAAATGTGTCACAGATCATAATTTTTATCCATCAATCTTTCATTTTATTGACAATTATAGGCAAGAGGTGCAAGTTTTTCTTCTTTCAAATGTCCTTGCGCCTATTCTGGTAGTCATGCACTGAAAGACAGTCGACATCTCCTGAAAGCACAAAGATGCAAGCCAAATGCTAAACATAGCCACCACATATTCTCTAGTCTTCAGCACACCACACACACCAAGATCCAAGGTCATTTTTTTTCTTCCTTACAGTCCAGGTGTATGATACGTGAGCAACTTGGCCACGTTGCAGGTCTGCAGAAGGTTAGCGTGGCCACCAGCCCCCCTGATGCTAAACCCCTCGTTAGGGGCCGCTGGCGGGACATCGTTTTAATTATCTTTAATTAGCCTGGCCATCACACAGCTCTGCTCTCACAGCATGGTGATATGAGCCAGTGCCATTTTGTTCTTCACTGTACACTACTGCAGAAAGTATGAAGGTGTTAGATTGAAGGTCTTCACTTTTCCAGTGTCTGCAAAAGGAGTGTTTCAGGCATCAGAAACGTGGCACATGGCTTCAAGGGTGTGGTTCTTATATCTGAGGTGTATGTGTGTATGTTTCAGAAGTAGAGCTTGCCTAAAAATGAAGAGAGACGAGTATTTTCAGTGGCGTGAGTCATTTGAAAATTCAGATTCATATTCATTCAGAGTCGTATACTGATTCCTTTCTGATTCAGTTCTGATTTGTTTACTGGTTCTTTCAATTCAGGTTTGTTTACTGATTCTTTCAGTTCAGATTCGTTCACTGATTCAGATTCCTTCAGTTCTGATTTGTTTACTGATTCTTTTATTTCAGACTCGTTCACTGATTCGTTCAATTCAGAGTCGTATACTGATTCCTTCTGTTCTGATTTGTTTACTGGTTCTTTCAGTTCAGATATTTGCTGATCAAATACGACTTATGCAATTCATGGTCGTTTTAAAAACACTGATGTCAGTTAATATTAATTTTGCTGTTTGCAATCGTGAAGCCGATCAACAGCACCTGAACAAATGGAATGACTCGGTGACTAATCCTGACTCAGTCCTGACGAATCCTGTCCTTAGAGAGTCGTTTAAAAAAAGATTGATTTGTTCGTTTTGGTTGTCTGCAGAGGTCTGTGTTGTAGTGAGTAGTGTATGGAATTAACCCTGATGGGTGGGGTGGAGGTGGGGTGGAGGTGGGGTTGAAAAATAGTGTATATAACAATGGATAAGCTACAGTAATTGTACCGCTACAGTGCGCAGTGCTGTCCTACATGGCACATGAAGCTCTGCTTGCACGTTATTTCCTCCCATTTAAAATGCAGTACACATTAATTCATGCTTCTCCATAAACATATGCATTTATTAGGACAGGAAATGCAAAGAATGTGTACAAATACACTTCCACGCTCTCCAGAACAAACACACACTGAAATAAAACACCCGCTTATGGGTCCTTGGTGTGTAAACTGCATTGATTCCTCAAGCGATAATGCATGTGTGGTGACATGCGGTAATGTACTCGCTTTGAATTATTGCATTTCATTTTTGGTTTGTAGCGTTTACGCGTCTATTTCGTCCTCCTGGAATCACATCGATATGCATATTAAAGTTCTCGATAGGCTACACACTGCACACTTCCTGGAAGGCTTCCCCGGAGACTGGCATTGATTTTTTTAACACACAAAAGATTCAAATGTGGTTTTAAAGTTCTCCAATTAGTTTTATGTAATATATTATAAAATACTTTCTTATCTTAATGTATAACATGCCATATTTTATACTATATAGTGACCTGTAGTTTCTAATACTTTCATAAAATGCTAATTTGAAAAAAAAAATTGTTTGCCTTGATTGTTTAAACAAAATTTATCAGATATATTTCTTATTCTACCTAGCAAAGATATGTAGCTAATCTTAGTAGAGTACACTGGCTAGGTAAAATGACTAGCTAACTAACTTGGCTAATGGTTTTAGCAGAGAAATCAAGCTAACTCTCATGGCTAATGATTCTTTTGTTAACACTAGGCATGTGATAATTTATTTCATCTGTTAGTACAGAAATATGTGTCATTCTAGAAAAGTACAAAAATTGACCAGCTAGCTAACTTTGCTAATGATGTTAGCAGAGAAAATTGACTAGCAAACATGACTAGCTAGCTAACTAAGCTAATGATGGTAGCAGAGAAAATTAACTATCAAACTTACTAGCTAACTTGGCTAATGAATATTTGGGCCATGATAGGCATGTGAGATTTTTTTTTTCCCTGTTAGCAGAGAGATATGTGCTAATATAGAGAATTGACTAGCTCCTTGACTAGCTGGTTAACTCAGGTAATAGGTCTTTGGGTAATGTTTGAAATAAACACAAACTATCATTATTGTTTGCTGTTATAGGAAAATAATGAACTGTGTGATGGTGTGATGAAGCGTAGTCACTGTTACCAGCCCGGAGTTAAATATTTTCATATAACAGCATGTCACAAAGTGTTTTAGTTCTTATACTTTTTATCAATTTATAGTTACATTAAAGGTTGTGGTGTTCCTGATGTCACTTGCGTTATAGCAGCTATTAACAGTTCTCACCAGCTCTTTCTGTTTTCTCTCTTAAGTAAATAAAACAAAAGTGAAATTTAATTAGAAACTACAAACTTTCGTCTGTTGGAAAACCTCTGATTGTTACAAAGCGCTGACACTAGAGTCTCCTCCCATAAATGTTCTACAAACGTCTCTTTCAAGAAAACCTCTCCATATCGACCTCGACACGCATCATTCTGTTATTGTGTAGAGTCCGTCGTACGAATCACGTAGAAGCTACTGTCAGAGCTGCTGCTGGAGGAAATGAAGCAACACCTTCTGACCAATCAGAACCCAGAATTCACCACAGCTGTGGCGTAATGTACCCGCGGTTACGCTAAGGCACCGTGGAGAATAGAAGTGTCCAGTTGTTTATTCAGTTGTTTATTCAGTTGCAGTCACGGAGCTGAAACGTTAAATATTTACACTCTGAGCTAAACTTGGACGAATATCTGATGCGACCAAAACCACAGATTACCAGGAATTAATGACGTGCCATGAAAAATGCTAACATGTTTAAATCCTGATATAAACGCCAAGGATTTTATTAACTGTATTAGCTATAATGAGCACCAATATTTTCACAAACCTATTTCTTTCAGAGTTGTCCTGATAACGATTTGGAGAGCCGCCAGTTCGCGCAGATCGGCATGAAACATGCATAATTAAATGATGGCCTCTGCGCCCACACGCCAGAAAGTGCAGGTCAATTGGGTTGAAGACACCAGTCATAAATCTTTCCTTAAAGTCTGTGATATTACCGAGCAAACTAGGTCTCTGTTCCAAAGAAAAAAAAAAAAATGCTCTCAATTAGAGCCTGTCCTTCGTTTCCCCCTTTTCACACGGGGCTGCTGGTGGCTTGACCTGCTAATGGCCGCTAGGTCTGGAGCTGAAAATGTTAACCAGGGTTAACCGGGGGGGTTCAAGCCCTCAGACGAAACAAAACACAATTTTTTTAATGCCAGAATGAATCAGCGTGGCCTGTCAGGACTCCGCTAAGTGCCATCATGTGTTAGGATGAGGTTAGCTATGCTTGGATAAGCACCAGCTTATGGGAAATATTATTTTTAGTGTGGCATAAAAATATTGATAGAGATGGATAAATGTCCTCAATCTGGGATTAGGAGTATGCGTACTAGCATTCCACATGTGGCTAAAAAAAAAAAAAAAATCCAGATGCTTAACCCTTGATTTAGCTGATCAAAGTAAAGTTTGGATGAAGGTTGGGAAAGGTAGGAATAAAAAGCAAATAAATAAATAAAACTAATAAATGTGAGTAGTTTGTGCCTCACTACTGACTTGAAAAATCTATCTATCTATCTATCTATCTATCTATCTATCTATCTATCTATCTATCTATCTTTAAACTCAATTATAAAGGTGATTACTAGCAAACCATATGAAAGTTTGAAAATAAATAAATAAATAAATAAAATCTGGATCTGAATTGCAGACTGCAGATACTCAACATTTGTTCATCAGAATAATGCGGCGTTCGTGGTGCTTTGTAAACGCTAATCTGCAAGTTGTTAAACGTGAGAAGTGGAATAGAAAACATGTCTGAAAGCGTGTCTTTTGTTTGCTCTGTCACAGCACATAAAGCTCATAAAAAGCTACTTTAATCGCCTTTTTACAGTTACAGGTCTGAGTGGCTACTGGTTCTGGTCTACTTTAGTGAATTTCAAACATTCATGCAGCGTTTCGGATCGAAATCACCACAAAGCAACAACAGCAGACAATAGCGAGTAGCTTAGCAACAAGCTAGCCGGCTAACATTAGTGGTAACTCTGATATTCATGATTTCCTTCTCAAATCAGTGATTAGTGAGGTCAGTGTTATAGATTTAACTGAGTGCTGTGTCTGTATATGAACTGATCTAAAGTCAGTGCTGCTGTAAACTCATCTAAAAGTAGAAAAGGAGAACTTTACGCTGTCCACAGTGCGAGCGGCCACGTTGATCTGTTGTCACTCCGTAAACGGAGAAGCTTCCGATGATTTTTACCACCTTAAGGTGTGGAAAGGTGGTAAAAAAAAAAAAAAAATTTTTATTCATTTGTTTCAATTTTATATTATCATATTAAATAATTAAATAAATGACTGAACAAATACGCCTTAAAACACTGAGTAGTTGGTAAGTCAGTTCTGAAAATCTAGTACATAAAAAATTCCGTCATCTTATATAAATATAAAACGTATAAAATATTTAAAAAAACTAGTCCTTGATTAGCTCACTACCGAAAACCATTTTCTAATCAGTTATGAAAATCTAGAATAAAAAAATAATTATTTTTACTAATAAAAAATATAGAAGTTAAAAAAAAATAGAAAAGAACGATGATAAATATTGTCACAGGCTGTATTAATGATGTTTTCACAAAAATAAACATTATAGAAATATAAAAAAGGGAAAAAAATGATGACTGATAGATTTCTGCATTAACTGAGTAATTTTGAATTTAAAAAAAATATTCAGAAAGCGTTCAATTTTCCTGGCCTTGTTTATCATACAGCCAGAAAGTAATTTGTTTCCAATTTAAATGATTGAATTTTATAAATTCATAATAAAATTCCTGAATCTGGGATTATGAAACTGATTACTAGCATTCCTCATGATTTGAGATTGATGGGCCTCTGCGTGTACGTGACACTGTTTCTCTGTAATCAGGGCTCGGAGGTGATGAACTGACTTCATGTAGTTTGATCAGTTCCTTGTGCGCCTTCGATCCCCCGCTGCACGGCTTCCAGATTAAGACCCGTATGACCTAATCATCCTGCCCCATGCCATCCCGCCGCCGTGATTACTACACGCCTTTTCTTCATCTTTCATTGCCTTTGGCTCCCAGCGGATCTCAGCTGTCGGGACTCCGCCGCGCCTCTGACGCTATTACGGCCATTTTCACGTCTTCCTTCTGCTCGGCTGTCAGTCTGCGGCGGTGAGAAGTGGCCGTAGGTGCAGCGCGGCCGTAATGACTTTTCCCATTAAGAGTACACCAATATTTGCAGCTGTCTGACTCAATTATCTGCACTGAATGGAATTATTCCGTGGCTCTTTAGCACCTGGTTTTCATACTTCGCCCGAAGGATCTTAAAAAAAAAAAAAAAAAAAAAAAAGCAGAAGCGTGACAGAAAGTGAAAGAACGTCTTGAATGGTGGTGCAACATTCGCGTTCAAATTTTTTGTTGTAGATTTCAGCACAAACGAGATGCCAAGAAATACAGCACAGGGTTGCTGACGTCAGGAATTTTTAAGGAATCCGTGTTACATATATTAAAGGTGTTTCCACCGCAGCGCTACTGAATTCTGCGTTCTGATTGGTCAGAAGGTGAAGGTCATTTCCTCTGACAGTAATTTACTTTATGTTTCTATAGTAACAGTTACGGAAGGAGTCTCCAGTGTCAGAAGTAAAGCTCTTTACGCGCTGTGGTTTCTCGGTAATGTGACAGGCTGCGTAAATTTTTTGTCTTGTTAACTTTACAAGAGAGTGAGAGAGAGAGAGAGAGAGAGAGAAGTGAGGCTAATCTGCTCTGTGCACAGTGTGGTGTGTATGTGTGTGTGTGTGTGTGTGTGTGTGTGTGTGTGTGTGCGTGCGTGCGTGTGTGTGTGTGTGGGGGGGGGGCTATTAGGAGAGGTGGCTTTATAAATAAAGTATGTTTTCTGAATTTCGACCAGTTTGTACAGAAACATGGTAGAAATATGGTGTGATATGTATGTAAAGAAATGAGAAAAAGAAGAAAGAAGGAAAGGTGAAAGGAAAATACTTGAGAAAAAATGAAAGAAATAGAGAAAAAGAGAAGAAAATACAATACAAAAAAAGAAAATCGACACAAAGAAAAGTCTGATGGTCCACAAACAAACACCATGGCCTGGAGTCTCGTGTTTCCCGAAGCTCAGAGTGACTCGCTGACGTGCGACAGACTTCAGCACGGCCGAGAAAATCCATAACGGCACTTTGAAGGGAAGCGGGAGGAGACGCCGCCCGGCTCGCAGACCAGACACGGTGAGAAGAACAGAGAGAGGAACAGAGAGGAGGAGACCTGACCAGACGTGAGCGAGTCACCGTGCACGATGATCGTCAGATCTCCGAGCAGGAATGACGTGCTGGGACGGGAATATCGACCACCGTGATGGGAAGCTCCGGGCTTCTGCCAGAACATCCGTCTGTTTCAGTGCCTCTGAACCATCCTCCACCCTGTCACACACACTCTCACACACACACACACACACACACACACACACAATGAAACAGAATGCCCAGTGAAAGAAGAGTAAAGAAGAAGAGAAAAACAGACAGAAAGACAAAAGAAAAAAATTGAGAAATAAAGACTAAGATAAAACAATTAAAGGAAGATAAAAAAGAGAAAGGGAAATAGAAATCAAGAAAGTGTGTGTGAGTGTGTGTGTGTGTGTGTGTGTGTGCATGTGATGTGTGTGTGTGTGTGTGTGTGTGTGTGAGTGACCATTACAGAGTGACCTAAATCCCCAAATATAGTGTATTTGAGGGACAAATGAGGCCTACGGCTGCCCCCTGTGTGTGTGTGTGTGTGTGTGTGTGTGTGTGTGTGTGTGTGTGTGTGTGTGTGTGTGTGAGTGATGATGACCTACGCTGATGGTCGTAATGAGGAGAGACAGGGAGAGAGAGTTTTTGGCAGGAATCTTCTCCATATGGCTCAGACAGTTGTGATTTGCACGGCAGGTGGCTGGAAGTCTCGGCTACACGGAAGGCTGTGACATTCCGAGACCGGAGCGTGGAAAGTGCTGGGAAGAGAGTTTTCTGAAATGAAGTGTTTGACACTGGTGTGTGTACTTACTTTCAAAATGCCAGTGTGCATGAACTTCTCGATACTTCCTCTTTTCCTCTGTTCTCTCTCTCTCTCTCTCGGCGTGTGTTAGCGATCTTTACTCAAAGATTGTGTATGGTTTTAACCGAGTACATAACTGAAGAAAGAAAGAAAGAAAGAAAGATCTAGATGGATACATGGAAAAAAAGAGAATTAAATTAAATTAATGGAAAAGAAGCGAAAGGACAAATAAAAAGGAGGGAAGAAAAAAGTGCAGAAGACAGGAAATAACAAAAACAGAATGACGAAAGAAAGGGGAAATATAAAACTACAAAGAAGAATGAAACGAAAGAGTGAAATGTTTTTATTCCTCTTATACCACAGCAATTTTGGCAATGATTACAGTATAGGCTTATAAAGAATATGTCGTCATTTTTATCCATTTATAGTTACATTTAATGTCGTGGAACATCTGAGAAACAAGTTTGCGTTGTCACCTACTTTCTCACAGCTGTACTGAAGCACACGTTGTGCTAAATGTGAAAATTCGTGGAATGTATCATGCTTAATGATGGATACAGAGTTTATTTTTCATGTTCCTTCCCTTTCGCTCTCCACTTTATAGCCAGTTTTCATTCCACATCCATAAACCCTCCATCCTGCTCTCACGCTAAGAAAGTAATTAGCGCACGTGCATAATTGCTATTAGGGTCAACGGCTGGTTCACGCTGAGACCAGTGTGTGAGACGCTCGCTCCAGAATAATTGGCTTGAGAGCTTTGCCGCGTGTGATTGGAGTTTGACAGCTACTCGCTGACGATAAGCAGTCCGTGCTGCTGTTCATGCAGACTTAATGAGCGCTCTCGCGTTACCACGGCTCCAAAAGAAACCCACGTCGTGCTTCTCCTCCAGTCTGCTGCTGCGCTGGGCGTTGAGTAATGCGTGGTGTTAGCGTTGTGTATGTACTAGCGACAAAACGACTCCATTTAATCACTGATTCAGGAGCAGTGAGGACGAAGTGCACGCGCATCTCTTTTCATCTCGCCTTCTTTCTCCCTTCACTCAGCCTCAAAATATGGGATGTTAACAACAGTCTGGCCTTGATTCCTCCATTTCAGCCGTGACCTACACACACGCACACACAAACACACACACACACACACACACACACACCGTCGCTCTGAATGATGTGACTGTACACATGGCTTTAGTGAGTGACCTTGAGCTCAGAAACGACGCCCACATAACACCACTGAAGCGCTAACATGACGGAGTGTGCGATTTCCTTTTATAAGGTCAGCGTCTGCTTTATTGATTCTACCTGCCTCTTTCGAAAACGATAGAAAATGATTAAGAGGAAAACAAATTTGTGGAAAATAAAGGAAAGAAAGGAAACAAAAGAAAAGCAAACAATATATAAAAATAAAATAGAAAGAGAGAAAGAAAGAAAGAAAGAAAGAAACAAACAAAGAAATAGGGTAAAAGAATGGCAGAATGAACCACAGCATAACATAGAAATACAATTTTAAAAGGAAGAAAGAGAAAAGGTGAAAGAATAAATGCAGTAAATTACAAAGAAAGGCACACAAAAAATAGAAAAAAATAATAAGAGAAATAGAGAAATATTATCTAATAATAGACAATAGAAAGAATGAAAGAAAGAAAGAAAAGATTAAAAATGAAGATGCTGACTGTAGACGTGGCTTTATAGACCTTGTGCACATAACACTGCTGAAGCAGGAACGTAGCAAAGTGAGTGATTTCCTACTATAAGGTCAGCATTGTTTTATTCTTGATTGATTCAATTTTTTTTGTCAGTGAGAACATACAGCACCTCCTGAACCAAGAGTTTATAAATAATGTTTGTATATGTCTGTGATACAGATCAGCCTGGGGGTTGGGGTGAGATGGAGGAGGGGTGTGATGTAGATCAGCCTGGGGGTTGGGGTGAGATGGAGGAGGAGTGTGATGTAGATCAGCTTGAAGTTGGGGTGAGATGGAGGATGGATGTGATGTAGATGCTCTTCAGGAGCTCACACATGGACGCTTTTCTCCCTCCACCTTCATTACAGGCAGAAGGTTAGGCACGTCTTTAGCCTTTTGATGTACCGATGTTTTCGACTTTGTGTCTGCGCTTCTCCGGGAATATTAAGCATTCCGTTTCATTCGGGTTCGGAATCTGGGGAAAAAAGGGCGCAATCGTGTGACGCCTCCTCTCGCTACTCGTTCTCTCAGTCCATCTAACAGGATCGATTTCTGCAGAAAGATCTGAGCAGAAACACAGCAGCTTGGGTGAATAACACACACGCAGTGTTGCGCTGTTATAGGAAAATAATCAACGATAATGTGGTGTGAAGAATCAGAGTTAGCAGACTGAAGTGTTTCCTTCCTCTTATCACAGTGATTTGCCAACCGCTACAACATTTATTATTTATTAAAGAATGACACATCGTACTTTTTATCCATTTATGGTTACCTTTAATGTTTTCGAATGTCTGTGAAACAAGTTATTTCCTGTTCTCGAAACCGTAAAGTATAAAGTCCTCCGTTCCTGACGATGTCGGAAACTACAGCTTAACAGAAAACCTCACCAGAGTCATGTCTAAATATATATTTTGTTGTTAAATTAAAAGAAAGAAAGAAAGAAACAAACAAACAACGGAGGATAAAATAATGAGAGAATGATGCAGAATGAAACAAAGAACAATATGCAGTATAAATAAAATAAAAGGAAGAAAGAATAAATATATTAACTGCAACAGAATAATTAATGAAAGAATAAAAGAATTAGAGAAAATAAAAAAAGAAGAAAGAAACAAAGAAAGACAGAGGAAGAACCAAATAACAAAAAAAAAAAAAAAATATATATATATATATATATATATATATATATATATATATATATATATATATATATATATAT
>JAKKZJ010000028.1:1497106-1507162 GCA_033441845.1 Pangasius mekongensis
ATGTTTTCGACTTTGTGTCTGCGCTTCTCCGGGAATATTAAGCATTCCGTTTCAGTCGGGTTCGGAATCTGGGGGAAAAAGGGCGCAGTCGTGTGACGCCTCCTCTCGCTACTCCTTCTCTCAGTCCATCTAACAGGATCGATTTCTGCAGGAAGATCTGAGCAGAAACACAGCAGCTTGGGCGAATAACACACACGCAGTGTTGCGCTGTTATAGGAAAATAATCAGCGATAACGTGGTGTGAAGAATCAGAGTTAGCAGACGGAAGTGTTTCCTTCCTCTTCACAGTGATTTGCCAACCACTACAGCATTTATTATTTATTAAAGAATGACACGTCGTACTTTTTATCCATTTATGGTTACCTTTAATGTTTTTGAATGTCTGAGAAACAAGTTATTTCCTGTTCTCCAAACCGTAAAGTATAAAGTCCTCCGTCCTGACGGCGTCCTGAAACGACAGCTTAACAGAAAACCTCACCAGAGTAATGTCGAAATATATATTTTGTTGTTAAATTAAAAGAAAGAAAGAAAGAAACAAACAAACAAACAAACAAACAAACAAACAAACAAAGGAGGATAAAATAATGAGAGAATGATGCAGAATGAAACAAAGAACAATATGCAGTATAAGTAAAATAAAAGGAAGAACGAATAAATATATTAACTGCAAAAGAATGATTGATGAAAGAATAAAAGAATTAGAGAAGATAAAAAAGAAGAAAGGAGCCAAGAAAGACAGAGGAAGAACCAAATAAAAGTATATATAAATAAAAAAATAAAGAGAGAAGAGCTCATGTGAGCAATGTCTATGCGGTTCTGTTGTTAAAGCCGTGGCTCAGCAGCGCCGTGGTATAAACCTTGATGATCACCGCAGGCCCCGTTCATGCCGTCCTCCATTTAAAGATTTGTGACTCGTTTTGTGTCTTGTTCTTTCACGCTCATGGCATGCTGCGAGGAAAATGAGCGAGGATTTAAAAAAAGAGCCTGAATGAATGCTAATTCCGTGTTTAATAAGCTCCGGCTCCCTCAGAAGTCGGCAAACTAGATCCCACCTCAGCCAGCCTGGCATTAGTGAGCGAGACGCCCGAGCGATATATTACAACCTGAGTTCTTTTTAGCTTTTATTCTCCCATGATATCTTAAATTAAACTTCCAATATTGCACGACTGCTCCATTTTCATATTAAAGACTGAGACGCGTGGCTTGGTATGCGAGCAATATTGAGTTTTGATGAACATTCCAATGCCAGAAAACAAACTAATAAACATTTCTGAATTACTGCCATAAAATTAAGAATGATTACAAAATTCCCATGTAGCCTGGAAAACCTGAAAATGCCTAAAATAAATAAATAAATAAATAAACAAACAAACAAACAAACTTAGAATACTAGCAGGAGTGTTAGCAATATAAAATACTAGCAAGAGTATTAGCAAAACAAAATACTAGCAGAAGTGTTAGCAATATAACATACTAGCAAGAGTATTAGCAAAACAAAATACTAGCAGGAGTGTTAGCAATATACTAGCAAGACTATTAGCAAAACAAAATACTAGCAGAAGCGTTAGCAATATAACATACTAGCAGGAACAACTTAGCGATACAGAACCCTGAAAAACCCTGGATTTTAGTGTTCTGTATTTTTTGTGTGAAATTTGCTTATTTTGGTGTATTTTCTTTTAATAAAAATATTGGATTAAGGGATATAAGGTACTGTATAGATCCTACACTCATATAAGGAGCAAAAAATAAATTATTTTACTTTAGCATGCTAAAAGGTTCTTTGGTTTGGTTTGGTTTGTCTCATCCTAATGGTTGCAGAACTTTAATGGTTTCTATGTAAGAAAAGGTTTTAAGTAGAACCCCTTCAGAAAGCTAGAACCATCAATTCTTCTGGACTTCATGGAAAATGTCCTAAAAAACAACTTCCTAATTTGAATGAGAACTTTGAGTACTCCGGAGCACCTAAACAGGATGTGTGTGTGTGTGTGAGTGTGTGTGTTGCATGCTCATTTCACCCATTCCAGGAAATTAATATTCCCAGAAAGATCTTGATTTGAGAAGGTTCCTTAGCCTTTAACCTGCAAAACGACAAGATGTCCTGTTGATGAAGGGCACTGGGTCTTCGAGTGCTGTGTTGTGGTCTGGGATTGGACGACGGGGGAACAGGCCCAAGCTGCAGACCTGAATACGAAAGCAGGCGAATGCGTAAACAGCTGAGTGTGGTCATGAAAAGAAAGGTTTCGGAGTCTCTAGGTGATGGAAATCGTCTTAGTCATTTAAAGAAATTGGAAATTATACAATTACATTTCCTAAACTAACATTAAAAAAAAAACACGCCATATTTTGTGTGCTATTTCGTGAAAGAGGACATGTTGACATTACGGGCTTCTTGTTTATAAAAAGTTAATATCGTTTTCACCTTTCCTCTATTCACGCTGAAAATAAACACGAGCCGACGAAGAAGCTCCGACTGCGGATACGATCTGCTAATTTCATGATATGGAACTATTTTGTAATCGCCATTGTAATGGTGTGCATATGCGCTCATTGCTTTTTAGAGGTCACGCTGATACGAGGTTATTGGCTCTGATGAGATGTTCTAGGTCGAGTCTTAATAATCACGCACAGCGATTGGCCATTACGCTGTAGTGTACAGATGCTCAGGCTGTGTATCAGCAGCACTCCTCCATTACTGCGTCCAAATTTCATCCCATCTTCTTCACATTAACCTTGTGTTGGAGTAAATGGAACAAACAAGAACAAAAGTACAGTAATCATGCAGGGTTTTATCTCACACGCCATGGGTTCCTTGCAGTCCGTCTCAAGCTACAGTCAGGTCCGGAAGTATTTGGACGATGACAGAGTTTTTGTGATTTTGCCTTTATGCCAAAGAATCACAAAAACTCCATCATTGTCCAAATACTTCCGGACCTGACTGTATATCAGACGGTAATTCACAAAATGCGTACATATGACACTATTGATTAAGGAATAATCGCGTCCCTTTAAAGCCTCTTGCTTGTCTGGATGGCTGACTTCTTTCAGGATAGAATTATGAACGAAATTAGAGTGAGCCGTAAGCGTAGCAGATGAGTGCTCGGTCAGCTTATCCTTCAAACCAGAGAATGCATCGAATTAAGAAAAGCATTGCCATGTTCTTATTAATCTGACAAATCAAAATAGCAGATTAAAAGTATATTCGAATAGCATACATCCCACACACTTAATGATTTCATGACCTCAATTTAGTATTTTGTAGCTTCATTCAAGTTTTCCGCACAAGTATCTGTCGGAGCGCGATATAAAAAATAATAAGTTGTGCTGCATCAAGTGCTATTTTATAAGCTGCAACAATATATTGGCAATAGAGAAGACTCCTGTTTTTTTTTTTTTCCCTAATGCTTGTATTTCGAGTGGATTGTATAACCTGAGTGGCACAAACAGGAAATCAACTTAAGCAGGTGTGTAACTCGACTCTAAATACCACAAAGTAAATATTGACATAACATCTGGATTTAAGTCACCAACGTATGAAAAAAAAAATCTCACTTGCATTCTTAAGAACTCCTGATCAGGAAAAGTAAAATGTCACGTCACTGCAGTGACAGTTTCGATGTAAAGGTGTTAATAGAGGTGCTTGTTTTTGCTTCACAAACTTATTGTGCATTTTTTTTCATGTAAAACATTTTACTTCTGGAACTCATTTTATGTTCCTCAACCCCTTTTTTTTTTTTAAATGGTGCCAAAACTCCGGATAATATTTGTCGGTCTTGACGTTTGGCATTTCCATTGTGTTTCTTGAATAGGCTTTAAGACCGAGTCGAAAAATATTTAATAACCAGTCATACACAGCATTGTGTATATAACAACAGCTAATATTGGGCTAAAATGGACTGCTTGTTTTTGCAAAAATGCAAATGTGCAAAGCAGGCGCAATATTTCAGTCTCTCCATCTGTCTGGGCACGTTGCCCTTCATCAATTATTGTTTTGCTAGTGTCAGAGTGAAGGAAGCAGGGGAAAAAAAAAAAAAAAACTATCACAGTCTGACTAGGCGAGATCCAGAGTCTCATTCTAATTAATTTCATTATATCAATAAATAATTTCTTCATCTCATGATGGTGTAGAGATGCTTCATCACCTTTCCATTTTGGGCAGAACACCAGAATTAAAGAATATCCATCCCTAATCTTAGTGCTGCTTTGATTAATTAGAGGATGGTTCTGATTTTCGAATTAAAGCAGGCTGGGAATTTCATATAAATATTTAAAAGTTGCTCATAGAGGAATCTTTACTGAATTTACCCTCCATTTTTACGATAACAGCTCACGAATGGAAAAGTGATGTATAAGCTGTATCGCTCTTTTTTTAGGTGTTATTCTTTTTCTCTCCCTTTCTTTCAGCAACCTTGCTATTGAAGTGTCATGGTAGATTTATGTCTGGGGTTTTGAGTCGTGCTGTGTTTTGAGGATGCTGGCCGTGGGCGAAAGCTTGCACTGTCTGCTGATTACTCTCAATGCGCACTCGATGCTAGTCGTAGCGAACACTCGGCGGTGCGTCGTGTCAAGCGAAGACATAAGCAGTGCGAGATTAAAGTCCCCACGCTGGATTCAGAGAGCTTTAAAGCGTTCGCGACGTAGACTAGAAAGCATCTCAGGCAGCTTGAGTGCTGTGGTAGGACGTGGGAGATGTGGGATTTGGTTTAGTTCTTGGATTGGAAGATTATTTAGGTAATTAAATTGTCGTAACCCGTCTACGGCTTTGAAGTCAGCTCCAGCTGTACGCTAACACACTCGATCCAGGTTCAGTCAGGGTTCATAAGGAGGGTGTAAATATTCTCCGAATATTAAAGCAGCAGTTTGTAAAATGTAGCGCCCTCTGGTGCGTACGAGTTGAATTACAACTCAAAATAGCAGATTAAAAGTATATTAAAGTAGCATACATCCCGCACACTTCATGATTTCATGACCTCAGTTTAGTGTCTCGTAGCTTCATTAAGTTTTGCGCACGATATGAAAAATAATAAGTTGTGCTGGATCAAGTGCTCTTTTAATACCACAAAGTAAATATTGACATAACATCTAGACTCACCAACTCTGAATATGTTTTTGCGTTTCTTGTAATAAAATCCTTCCCCTCAATCAACCCCATGCCATTTAGTGAAAATATGTGTAGTTTGTGAGTTAGTGTTAAAGGAAAAAAAAAAAAACCTTGAAGCGCAGAGATGAAGCTTTTTGTTCTGACTGCGGCGGAGCTTATTTCTGTGTCAAAGTAAACAGAAGCCTGAAACCAAACAAAATAGTGAACTTTATGCATGAAATGTAGCAGAATGAAATGCCACTTTTTCAAAGGTTCAAAGAAAAAATGAAAAAGAAAAAAAAAAACAAAAGACAAATTGCAGCTTTCATTTTTTTACTTAAAAAAAACATTTAAAATCCTTCTCAACTTTATAGAGACCTTTATTTATAACAGTCATGATATGGAACATCATAACAGCTGCAATGACACCCTTAAGCACTGGTACATATATTCATTCTTAGAAAGACAGTTGGGGCGGAGCTTAGTTCTGGGCCAGAAAAAAAAAAAATCAAAAGAAAGCCAGAAACAAAATCAATTTATCAGGATCTGTGGATAAAAAAAATATATAGAAAATGACACTTTTTCTAAGCTATCCATGAAATGATATGATTATTAAAGGTCTAGAAACACATAAAAAATGACAAACTGCACCTTTAAGTCCATGTTTGCTATATATACAGTATAAACTCTATTTAAAGGTATTAGCTGCATGGATATAATTTATAAACTTCGTCAAACTTCTAAAAGACGTCTTTCACTACCACTTGTCTGATTTGAAGTGTTAATTGCTTTCATGATTTTAACAAGAATTTAAGATAATAGCTTGCAACGCAAAAGAAGAATTTCACCCAGAACATGAGGAAAAGTTGAAAAATAATGAGAGGTCATAAGAAAGTGCATCCATCTCTTCCCAGCATTTCCGTGCGCTGCTCCGTCTCTTATTTCTCCTTGATATCGTGGCATATTGGAAGTTATTAGAGTGGAAATCCGTCAGCGTATGAAGCCATCCTCAGGGAAAGCTCACACTGTATTTCTCCCAGCGTGACTAATTCAGCACATGGCTAGAGAAAGTACGACGCAGGTATCAGGTACACGCAGCATGCCGCTAATGTTATTACATTATTAGCTCCGAGCAGCGTTTAGCAACATTACAGTGATTTGCCTGGTCTCTCTGTCTAGCCTCTTTCTCTTACTCAGCACTTGACAAACGTCTCAGGTGTAAGTTGAGCGCAATCAGATTGAGTAATAACGAGAAGTTTTATCTGCACCTGGAACTATAATCTGAGGCTTTGGGGCAAACGTAACCAAATAAATGCAATAAATTTATATTTGTAAAGTAGCAGGAAATGATAAACTAATAAAATAGACTGCATTTCTGTCAGATCTGTAAACGATATTAGAAAAAACAAGAAGAATTAGGAAGTTTTTCTATCTAGTTTCAACAAGTTGCCGGATATTCCATATATTATATCAGCGTAATAAAGTTAATAAATAAATCCTGTTGGTTTCTTGTTTGCCGTAGACTTGTTTCCAAACTTTATGCAATACTTGTGTGTAATATAATATATTACAAAATAATAACGACAGTTGGTTTAACTGTCATTCAGGAGGCTGTTAGCTCTGGATGCAGAAAATCTAAATAAATAAATAAAAGAGAAAAAAGAACACAAATAAATACATTGTTGAATATAATAGGGATCTAAATAGATAAAATAATAAAAAAGTTTTAAAATAATGTTATTCAGTTTTATTTAATTAAAAAAAAAATATATATATATATATATATATATATATATATATATATATATATATTATTATTATTTATTTTTTTTTCCCCAAAGATACTGTATCTCTTCTGCTGGATGCAAAAAGAAAAAAGACAAGAAAAAAGAAAAAAAAAGACAGAAAAGATAAATAAAGGTAAATGCATTAATAAATACATGTCATTAAATAAAGAAAACAAATCAAATAAATAAAACAAATAAAAACAAATAAAAAATGAGAAAAAAGAACACAAATAAATACATTGTTGAATATAAAAGGGATCTAAATAAATAAAATAATTAAAACGTTTGTAAAGTTTCATCATTGTTTAAAATGAAGTTATTCAGTTTTATTTAATTTAAAAAATATATATATACATACATACATAAATACATAAATCGTTAAATAAAGGCAAAATAAACTAATACAAATTTTAAAAAGAAAAAAAACATCGTTGAATAACAGAAAAAACAAAGAAAAAAATGTAAGATGGAAAATGACATGAAATAAAGGAGAACTCAAAGAAAAAAAATACTTGTCATTAAATAAAACAGAAAACAATACATGAAAATGCAATTAAAAGAGATAAATAAATAAATTCATTTGTCATTAAAGCATGGAGAAAACAAAACACAAAATATATAAATTGTGACAGAACTGTGTTTCTGTATGAACTGTATAGATGGGAGATTATTATTATTATTATTATTATTATTATTATTGTTATTATTATTATTATTATTATTATTAGTTGTAGAGTTACACTGATTAAATACGGTGCCATGTGAGGAGGGAGGGCAGTAATTTCAGATTTCAGATGCCCTTCATAAACCCTTATAATGAAACCCCATGCATTAGCAAAAGCACTATAATCGATCTCTTTAGCTCCTAAAGCCTGAGTTCTTCCTGTGCTGCAGGGATACACAGCATTTTAAAGCGTTCAGCTCTCGGGGTAAACAGCGGCTCTGATTTGACATCACCTCACTATCACTTTAATGGTGTGCCAATCATGTGAAGAGGCGCGGGCAGCGGGGCGGGGAGAGGCGCGGGGTAAATAGAGCGAGGTGAAGGGAGAACTATGTGAATATTTAAAGAGTTGTTTTAACTCGTATTCCTTAGTGGAGGTCTTCGAGGTATAAACTCTGAGCTCAAACACACTCCTGCCTTTGTGGAGTCACTCTGAACTCCTCCTGAACTCCTCCTGCTGCAGTCGACGTTCCACAAAAAGACCCACTTATGGATCACCGTCCTGGAAGAAGACATAAATCAGAATTAAATAGAAATAAATCAAAGAAGGATGAAAAGTTCTTCTGGAAAATGTGCCGTATTAGCGTTAAGCATTAGAATTAGCATTGGCACGGTCAACTAGAGATGCCGTAATGGCCGCTAAGTAAGTAAACACAACACTGCTGATGGCTTTGAGAGATTTTAAAGGTAGGAATTAAGGGAAAAAGGAATTAAATAAGCGTGAATTCTTTAACGCGCACGCCTGCTGTAAGCTCCTGTACAAGTGCTCCATCACATCTGTAATTAAGGCCGGAATTTTTGTTCCCTGCCACGATGATGAAGTGCACGCTGTGTGTTCGGAGCAAAATAAAACCCAGCAAACACCTTCGGCACGGACTGCAGCCGAGCTGCACAGTGTGGAAATCTCTCCGAGTATGACTGCTATAAAATAAACAGTTCAGGTGAATTTATATCTATATACATACACACATACTGTACAGACCTGTATACAGTACTGAGCAGTAGTCTTAGGCACGTGTGCAAAGAAATGCTGTAGAGCAACGATGCCTTCAAAAATAATGAAATTAAAATGATTCTACATTTTTTTTAAAAAATCCTATAAAGAGCAGTAAACAGAAATAAATGAAACAAAGTCAGTATTTAATGTGACGATCCTTCGCTTTAAGAATAAAATCAGTGTCTCAGGTGCAGTGTGTGCAGTTTTATAAGGAAATGAGCTGGAAGTGTTACTGAGCATCTTGCAGAAGCAGCCGCAGGTCTTCTGGAGACTCTGACTGTCGACTCGCTTCTTATTTCTGCAGCGAAACCCGGCAGCCTTCATTATGATTTTTATCTGAAAAGTGTCTCTTACTTAATCTGCTGCTTTCTTCGCTGACACGCAAACATGTTTTTCTGTAACGTTTCATTTTGTGCTGGAAAAACTGATGTGCGGAAGCGGAAATGTTTTTGTACTGAATCGATAATGCAGAAGTCAGAAAATAAACATCTATAACAACGTTTGGACTTTAAAAAAAAAAAGAAGGGTGCCAAGACTTTTACACAGTAGTGTTTGCGTGTGTGTGTGTGTGTGTATATATACATATATATATACACACACACTGTACATACACAGATTCATACACATATAGCTATACGTACGTGTACATGTTATTCAGCCTGTAAAAGCCTTTTCTTGTACTTTCAGTGTTTGATTTATGAAGCTTGAGGGAATGCAAGAATGAGAAATAAACGGCACTCGGTAATCATTTCACAACAGCAACCATAATATTAATGATGATGATAATAATATTTCTCCATCTTCTGCTAAAATATTATTATTATTATTATTATTATTATTATTATTATTATTATTGATGTTAACTACACAACAATGTATTTTTTATTTAAAAGTATAATAATAATAATAAGAAGAAGAAGAAGAAGAAGAATACATTTGACAAATGTTTCAAAATACACATATAAACAAACTTTAACGATGTTATTACTACTACTAATAATACTAATAATAATAATTCATAAACAAAGAAGGGAGACATCAAGTGGACTTCATGGTCTGAAATCTTTTATTTTTTTTACACCAAACCATGTGAGCACAAGACAACACGGATGATAACAAAGAGAAAGTGAGACAGTGAGGGCGAAAGAGCGAATAAGCTTCTGCCTCTTCTCCACATCTCGGATGTGGAGATGTTCCTTTTCCGGCGGAACGTCGACAGCAGGCTCCGCCTCCCGGGTTAACTCGCGGTGAGAATGCCACCGGACCGATCAGACGACCCCGAGAGTCGTAACAGTGGTGTACGGTTATTTTCTTACAATCCGTGATGACTTGGCTCTGGCATTAATTCAATTCAGTTCAGTTTTATTTGTACAGCGCTTTTAACGATGGACATTGTCACAAAGCAGCTTTACACAAATAAATGGATTCACAAAAAATATATTGTAAATATGTGAATTTATCCCTAATG
>JAKKZJ010000028.1:1508471-1529817 GCA_033441845.1 Pangasius mekongensis
GTTAGCTGATAGCGCTGCGTATCTATCATTGTGATAAAATAAGGTTTCGGTTGGCAGAAGATAATGAACTTCCATAGAAGTCTTTAGATCGTACATGTGCCGAGTTTTTTTTTAATTTTTTCGGCTAAAATATCAGATAATTCTGCATTAATGTCAGAAGCGAACGAGAAACGCTATGCTCCAATACAGTTGCCATTTTAAGGTAATCTTATTTTGGATGCAAGACGCTAACCTTGGAAATGTTTCCAGGGAGGAGGGCGAGAAATGAGTGACATCTCTGCCCTTTTATAAAGAGAGATTAGCCGCCTGGTGTTGTGCTGCAGTGTTCGCTAAAACAGGCTTATGAGCGAGGAAGAGGGAAAACAAGAAGCAGTGTCTCAGCGCACCATTCTACCTATTTCTGGATTTGGCTTTTAGCCTAGCTACATTGTTACAGAGATGTAATTTGTGTGTGTGTGTGTGTGTGTGTGTGTGTGTGTGTGTGTGTGTGTGTGTTGCTCTCGAATTAATAATAGTCAACAGGAGTGAGATAAAAACAACTTGATATAGTCAGAGATAAAATTAGCTTTTACGCCTACACACTTATACAGACTGCACACACACACACACACACACACACACACACACACACACATACACCAACCTACTTCTTAATCCCTAACAACAGCCGATGGAAATCATTTTAAAGGAGCAGTGTGTGAATTTTTCTGCCCTCTGCTGCATGTGAATGGAAATGCAACGGCACTGAACACACACACACACACACACACACACACACACACACACACACACGCACGCACACACACACACACACACACACAGAGTTCTTTGCCTTAACACAAAACGAGTCCATCTTTCAAAATCACATTTTAAAATCACTCTTCAAGTTGCGAGTTGAAAAAGGGGCAGCACAGAGTTGAAGCAGCAAGGGGGCAGGGCTTATTTCAGGGCCAGAAAATTTGAACAAGCACCTGAAATAAGGAGACAGATTCTTTGCATGACAGTATTGCGAATCAGTTTTACCAAAACGATACGGCTCTTAAACACATTTCGAAACATTAGCAATATTTATATTTGACTGTATATATTATGTTTCATATTATCAGTATTTATATTTGTGTATTTTCGTAGCGGAAGTCGGTTTTGTACTTCTGGTCGTAGCGTTTACATTGTCAATCTTTTTATGACATTGTCAAATTTTATGACAATTTGTTTTTATGGCAATTTCATACAGCATGCTTGTGATTGGTTTGATTCTGAAAAATACATTTTGACTTGTTAGAATTTGGACCAAATGATTTAAAGAGAATTTTACAGTTCTATAATTTCAAAAAACTAAAAACATGAAAATGTTACACACAAATTATGTATGTCCAATGGAATTTAAGAGAAATGTATATATAATGTACATGTAATGTATATAAATAAATAAATACCTGTAAAATAAATTTTAATTCACTTTTATTGTGAGGCTATACAGACTTATGCACTTGGCTATATTCATCTTAATTTGCCAAACAGGAACTAAAAAAAATAAATAGAAAAAGAAAAACAATTCCTCATACTTTGTTTATCTACGGTATGTACCTGGCAGATCGTCCCCATTCTCCCGATCCCATTCTTTAGCGATATTGATTAGCGACAGGATGCTGGTGCTGTAGGGTTCAGAGAGGGCAGGAGTTGTGATTTTTTTTATCCCGGAGATGGAGCCTGTGACCCGGTCAGGCAGCGTGTCAATCACCATGATGCCTGGTGTGGAGAAAATGGCAGGTAAACATGGAGGTCAATGGGAGTTAACCTTATTTATCTGTTTTCTGTTCAGCTCCTAATGGTACACTCGGGGGAAAAGAAGGGATTAAAAAAAAAACCCAGCAGGAGCTGACAGCATTTTGGAGAAGAGCTGTGGCCGCTTTGTGTGTTTGAATAGATACCAAGAAAGTGTTTGGACATTAAGCAGGTAGAGTGATGTTTCGAATGTTCCAGCCCTGAAGAGGGAAGTGAAAATGCAGTAAACAGAAAAAAAAAAAAAAAAAAAAACAGAACTCAACATTAGTAACATATGTAATGGTTTGGTTTGCGGACATTGTGCAACATTAAACGTAACTGTAAATGGATAAAAAGCATGATGTCATTCTTTAATACATAAAAAAATTGCAATCGTTGGCAAACTGCTGTGGTAAGAGGAGAAAAACAAGGTCTTCAGTGGTTCTTTGGGTAGCCTTTCTAAAATAGGACCTTCTCAAAACCCTTCTGAAAGGGAAACGCTCAGTTGTAGGGTTTGCCATAAAACCTCAGATTGTACATTCTTAGGAAAAACTGGTTCTCTGGATAGTTTAACTATCCTTAGCTACCTGCACGGGTTCTACCTGGAACCTTCCCTGATAGAGAGACCTGTTGTTGTATGGTTCTTCAAACTTCCCATGGAGGAACAAAACGAAGAACCCACGATGGGTTTTAGATTGATCCTTTCTTTCCTGAGAGCATACTTCTTAAACTTTAACTGTCTTAATAATTCAGCTGGAGAATTTAGACTCTTAGAAAACAAAGTTCTTTACGGGTTCTTCCTAAAGCGAACTACCTGGAAGAACCCTACTTCTACCTGGAACCCTCTCTGATATGAAGACCTTTTGTTGTAGGGTTCTGCAAGCTTTTCTTATGGAGATACAAATTAAAGAACCAGTAAGGGATTCTAGATCAAACCTTTTTTTTTTCCAGAGAGTGTACTAGGATTCTACACAAAACCTTTAAGGGTTCTGTTACAGGGACCACTGTAGAACCCATAAATATTTAAAGGGTGTACTTTGAAAACAAGGTTTCTTCAAGGAGTCTCTGGATCGTTTGACTAAATAGCTTCTATTTGGAACCCTCTCTGATAGGGAGACCTTTTGCTGTAGGGTTCTACATGCATTTCCCATAAAGAGACAAGCCAAAGAAACCAAAGGTGGTTCTAGACTTGGCTTGAAAGTACTTCTTAAACTGTGATCATGATTTAGCCAAATCATTCACACTCTTAAAAAAAAAGCGTTCTTCAAGGGTTCTTCTTATGTGAGGACGGCATGTCAGCACATCTTTTAAGCAGGAAAATCAAGTCGAGGTGAAACTATTACTAATGTAGGATGGGGGAGTGGGTGGGGCCTCCAGGGGGTCAGTTAATAACTGAGAGTTTGAAACATGTATGAAACTGTCAGTCTTTCCAGATTCATATTGGAAAACTTTGCTAAAACGTGGAGCAACTGCATAAAAGTTGTGAAGGTTGGTAGGCTTTCTGAGCTAGCTGGCACCTTTGTAATTGAAAACAAAATGTGCTTTGGTATTAGCTTCTAAATTCTCTACCACCAATGATCCAGTCATTTGTATTCTGCCTCGACGAACGCTTCCTGATAACACCCCCTCTCTTTGTTCCCTCTTCTCCCTTGCAGGGAAAGAAGAATACGTGGCGACCTTCAAAGGTTCCGAATACTTCTGCTACGACCTGTCACAGAACCCGATACAGAGCAGCAGCGACGAGATCACACTCTCGTTCAAAACCCTGCAGAGGAACGGACTGATGCTGCACACAGGCAAATCGGCCGACTACGTCAACCTGGCGCTGAAAAACGGGGCGGTTTCGCTTGTCATTAATTTGGGGTCCGGGGCCTTTGAAGCACTGGTGGAGCCGGTCAATGGAAAATTTAATGACAATGATTGGCATGATGTCAAAGTAACAAGGAATCTCCGTCAGGTAACAGTGCAGGGGGTTCTAGCTAATCAGATCTATAAAACAGTGACCTTTTCTTTCCTTCCAAATCATCAGTCTCTATAAATTGAGTATAAATGTACATTTATATCTAAATTCAAATTACAGTGAATAGTAGAACTGTAAGCAAATTTGAGCAGGGCCATACCTCAAAAACAGGCCAGCTTCTGGGCAGAACTAGGATGTTGTAATATTGCTATAACCTTTTTTTTTTTTTTTTTTTTTTGCTTCCTAAAGAACCTTTCATTTGATGGAGCTTTAACCATTTTTACCACAAATCTTGATCTTTAGGAAACTAATAACGATTCTTCTGTCATCACCCTGAAAAATCTTTTCTAACACCATTATTGCACCTTTAAGTGCAGACCAGAGTGACCACCAGCAAACCGAGAACCATGAAGGAAACTAATTCTGAGGTTACGATATTGAGTTCCCCAACACACTCCAGTCAAGGACTTGAGGACCCTAAAAGGGTTGTAATATTGGTTTAGAAACTAGAAGAACCCAAAGGATTGGATTAGGAAACTCTTCTTCAGAGTGATGCTGTTGGAGAACCATATCAGTTTGCTAGCACATTTTTTTTCTTGATGGATGGTTAACTATTTTATTGGTGCCACAAAGAACGAAATGAATTTCACCATAAATGTGGTAACAAAACATGATCAAAGAATCATGGACTGAATGGTTGTGTAAAGAACCAAAATTGGATCTATAGGACACTAAAAATGGCTCTTCTATTCTAGTTCTTTGGGTACTTCAGACAGTCTACATTTCAGAAGACATGGTGTTAAACTGCATGAACATCAGAAGACTTGGGTATGATTAGATTATTGGACAAAACAGACCATGTACAATAGACTGTGAACCTCAACTAAATTATCTCGGGGACTTCATACACTCTTAGATATTAGGTTCTGCCTGGAACCCTCGCTCCCTGGTTCTACATACAGTTCCCCTGTGGCTCTAGATTAAACCTTTTTCCCCCAGATAGTTTACTATTAAAAGTTTAAAAATGATAATTTACCAGAGAATATAAATGCTATTCCAGGGCTTCTTTGGAAAGTTTATCTATCCTAAGCCTCTGTGATATGGAGAATGTTTGTTGTAGGGAGCATGTGATGGGTTTCTAGATTGAAGCTTTGTTTTTCAAACACTTCTTTTTACTTCATAAACTTTCATTCTGAGGATGATTTATCCAAAGACTTTAGATTGTGTGATATCGAGACCCTTTGTTGATGGGCTCTAAAACGTGTCTTCAAAGGGTTTGGATAGTTTAGTTATCCTTAGCTTCCTAAAAATGATTGCTGTTTCTATTGTATGGTCCTTCATGCAGTTCTCGCAGATGGACAAACCAAAGAACCTATAAGGAGCGTACTTCTTAAACTTTAATTATTGTAATGATTTAGCCAGAAAATGTAGACTCTTAGGGGGAAAAAAAGATGGTTTAGCTATACTTTAGATGGTTTAGCTATACTTTAGATGGTTGAGCTATACTTGGGTTCCTACTAAGGTTTCTACTTGGAACCATGCAATATGGAGACCCTTTGTTGTAGTTGCAGTTCCTCCAGAAAGACAAATCAAACCCTTTGGGGTTTTACTCGTACTTGTTTTTCTAAGATTCGTAAGATCCTGACTTTAAGAGATTACTTGGCCAAGGCATGAGGAAGAAGAGGGTTACAAATGGGTTCTCTTATTCACAAAAAAAAAAAAAAAAAACGGTTTGTAAGGGTTTTTTTTTAAAAGGGAAATTGCAGAAGACGTGCTAGACAGAGTCTAGACAGAGTATGCCCTTGCTCAAATAGCAAAGGACTTTCTTTTAACTTAAAATAATAACAGAGAAACTCATGAATTGAGCACATTTTATGAAATCGTAGCATGCACCTTCTAAAGCTCTCATTTCTGTGTAAGGATCTCCTTTGCTTTGTCTCATTGCAATAACCTGAACCTAAAGTTCATCGCTAAGACCTAAAGAGGAAGGCACGGGAGCTGTCAGTTCTCAAGGCAATGAAACTGGTCGCATCAGTAGCCGATCAACCAGCTAAAAAACGTTTTCGAGTCATATTAAAAAGCGAATTCCCATCAACGTGGGTCGACTGATGTGCTTCAGGCCTTCTCTCTTATGTTTGATATCAGGAGAAAGTTAAAAATACATTCGGCCTATCAACTGTGCACATAGATACATAGAGATACAAATCAGTGCTAATTCTAACACCGGCTTGTAGTTTAGCTTTTTATTTTTTCTCCGTAAGAACTTGTTTGCCCTTTTTTTTCTTTTGTGGTACTAACATGCTATGGGAAACTAACGTCATCCATGGAATGTGTCATTTTACTAACAGACTGTTCTTTTATCTGAGAGTGTACTAACCATGGTAGTAGTCATCATATCTTTTTTGAGTAACGGTCGTTGTTCTGTTCACAGTTTTAATTTCCTTTCTCCCCCCTTTTCCACAAAGCATTCAGGCATTGGACACGCTATGGTAAACAAACTACATTGTTCGGTAGATATCATTCTAATTGTTTCTTAGTTTGGGTTTGCCGTGTGTTTCTTTTCTTTCTTTTTACTGTAGACGTCATAAACCCAAAATAAAGGGGACTTGCGGTTGGTACTTCTCCGCTTACTTTTTTCCAACTCCATTTTTTTTTTCCACTTTCTCTCCATTGGTTGTTTTGTTGGTTGATTAGTTGGTTGGTTTCTCCCTCCTTTATTTCACCTGTTGTCCAGGTCTGTGCCTTTCAGGGCCATCACCTTGAGCCTTTTGCATCAAGCAGTGGTTCAAGAGGAGGACCGTCTGCTGGCTGATGCTCTCTGGCTTGGCCAATTCTGACCCCATGACCTCAGCATGGCATGCTTTCCCAGCGCTTTCACTTTCGCCTCAACCCTGGTGCTTTTTGCTCTACTATGTGTCTTCACTGCTGTCCTAAAATACTGCCTGTGCTACCACCCACCTGGCTCTGCCTTTACATAGCATAAAGCGTATGGCTTCAGAGTATAGCTTTATTCCTTTTACTTTGCAAGCATGTGCTAAAAAAAAAGATCAAATCAGCATGAGATATTTTGGTTTCTGCTTTATTTTCTGTGTGGCTAAAACCAACAGTGGTCGTATTTCACATCGCTTGCGTCTAACCCTGTGATGAAATGTTCTTTTTTTTTATTTTCTTTTCAAATGAATATAAAACTAAAACGACTAATCAAACTAAAAATCAGCACCTAGTTAACATAACATGTACTAACACCATTTTTGTGTCTGCAAAATGACCTTTATGTTGCATAAAAGTAGAATACTAACAAGAACACTAACGCCACACTGGGCAATCGGTTTGTACGCATAACTAGAAACTTTTAAGAACTGTTCTACAAACTACAAAGCTTTAAATCTTTAAATGCTTCCTTAACTTAAAAAAGACATGAAAATGGGATTAAAAAAAAAACGCAGAAAAAAACTTAAACCTACAGTATGTAGCTACTGAGCGGTCAAACCAAAGTGCCTCTAAGGCTTACAAGAATATAGCGTGTCCTTTTCCTGTGCTTTGTTGTCTAGGTTACGATATCCGTGGATGGAATTCTTACCACCACGGGATACACGCAGGAGGACTACACCATGCTGGGCTCGGACGACTTTTTCTATGTTGGAGGAAGCCCTAGCACGGCCGACCTGCCCGGATCTCCCGTTAGCAACAACTTCATGGGCTGCTTGAAGGAGGTAAACAGCTTGCTTCTGACTTTCCAGTTTGATGCCAAAGGAGTGTTTTAAATTCCATAGAAAAAAAAAAAAAGAAGCACACACAGGCTGAATTTCATCTCTATCTCCTTTGGGGAAGAATTTGTTTTGAGCAGAAACTGTGCTTGCAGAACAAACCACTTTGTCATAGCAACATGTAGGCTACTTTCCAACCAACTGCCATGACTCATGATTTCCTGTTTGCAGATACGATTCGTACAGATACGAATAGGAGGAGACCTATTCATCTTGTTTGTTTGTTTGTTTGTTTGCTTAGAAAGCTTGCCATAAAGGTTTATATGGCATCTGGTTGAGACTGGAGGTGTGCTTAGAGACTTGGATCCTGGGGGACACAGCAAAATAGTCGCAGGAGTGGGAGGATTGTACTTTCATTATACTTTAAATGCTGTCAAATATGGCGCTTGTGTGACAAAGAAAGACCACGTTTATTAGCATGAACATACAGCGTTCGTGCTCATTCATTCATTCATCCTTAGTAACTGCCTTGTCAGGTTGGTGGTGGTTTAAATTAAGCTACTAGTTTATATTTTGGGAAATTTATATTTTGTTTTATATTTTGGGAAACTAAATTTGTTAGGAAAAAAATCATGGGCAGGTACAAACAAAAATATTATCTGTGTGAGTGGGATTATATAAACAGTCCCGCCTACATCGCTAGTTGAGTCCATTTCTAAACTCAAATGATGTAGCTGAAGCTGAGGAACTGTCAGATGTACACACCATGCTTACGTTTATACATCTGGGAAAGGAAGGAAAGGAAGAAAGAATTCCCAGTTCACAATATATGGCCCAGCTCTTAAAGAAGCTCATCTAAATTTGAAACTCCAAGGTCAAGTGTAGGTCACTCAGTAAAGTGCCCTTCACCATTCTTAACACTTTCAATGTTATTTCAATCATGGTACATATATTTAAAATTTCCATCACCTTTTTAATGGGTATTTCGGACATCAAAAGCCATTTCACAGTGTGCTAGACTTTCTAAAAAGCACTTCGGTACTCGTCTCGTCATTTATCTCTTAATTTCAAAAAGTTCAATTTCTACTCTCCGGTGGAGCTCGGCTGTTTTTTTTTTTCTTTTCATTCTTTTTCTCTGCATCTTTACAGCTGTCCTAGATTACAGCCTCCCCTCCCCACCTCCAGCCGACGAATCTGTCCTCACTGAACCTTGAAGAAAGTCCTGTGGGGACTTTCCATAACTAGCGCTTGGGTTCTTTAGCACATGGCTGCTCTGCTCTCCTTCTCGAGCTCATTAGAGAACTCAGCTCATTAAAAGCAAAAGAGCCATGGTTTAAACAATGACATTTTAAACACACTGTGGAAATCTTAGTACCTCTATAGAGCAAATATTCTCATACAACATCACCGTTAACTTTTGAGCCTTTCATCGAGGGTGTCCAGAGTCGCGCCAAGCGTTTGCGAATTAGCCAGAGCTCGCAGGGATTTGAAAGAGGTCACGATTCATCTCGAGCCAAATTGCACTGTTTTTTTCCACTTGCCGTTTCCGTAAAGAGTCAAGAGGATTTCGCAACAGTGTCCACCAATGTTTCAACTTTGCTCCAGATTAACATCACACCAAATGAGATAATTGAAGATGAAGGAGCTTGTTTATCAACCCTAGTCGTTAACACAGCAAGC
The DNA here is from genome assembly GCA_033441845.1 of Pangasius mekongensis. Taxonomy (NCBI): domain Eukaryota; kingdom Metazoa; phylum Chordata; class Actinopteri; order Siluriformes; family Pangasiidae; genus Pangasius; species Pangasius mekongensis. The sequence continues at coordinate 1,517,583 of JAKKZJ010000028.1, forward strand.
AATTACTTGTGCCTGGTTTACAGAGGCGGCTGCTTTAATCAAATTATGAGTGAGAGCAAAGTGATTGAGAACACCTCATTAACACCTCGGCGTAAACTCGTTTCTCATATTACTTTTCTCCTGATGGAAAATAGATACCTCTCACACGTGGTCATGTTTTTCCACATGTGATGATGTGGGTAATATGTGATCATGTGATTAAAAAAAAAATGGTTGAAAGTGCATTTAACCGTCGAGGTTACACACATGAATGAATCGTGTCTAAAAATCGCATGTGAAAGATTCATGTGCAGAAAATCGTGTAAATAAATAAATCAGAAAATAAATGAATCATCTGCAGAAAAGAAAAATGAGTCCTGTAAAATATCGCATAAAAAAAGTGAAAAGTAATCAATGGTGTAAAAATCGCATGAGAAAATGGATCTTGTGTAAAAAAAAAAAAAAAAAAAAATCTTGTGAAAATTAATGTCATTTAAAAAAAATCATGTGTGAAAATAGATTCATGTACAAAGAAATAAATGAATCAAGTGAAAAAAAAAATTCGCATGTGGAAATCATCTTGATTATTTTAATGAATCATGATTTTTTTTTAATTACATGTGAAAATACAGAAATTGTCTAAACATCACGTGAAAGTAAATGAATCATATTTAAAATGTAAAAATAGGTGAATGATGTAAAAATCACTTGAAAATAAATTGAATACAAATAGAAAAATGTGTAAAACCACATGCATCAATTTGCCAGGGTGAATCGCGTGATTATGCGCCATTATTAGGCGCAGAGACACCCCTCACTTTCAGAAAAGCCCCACGGGGGGCAGTGTATAGCTTCCAGGCTGGGATTCAAACCCGATGATGTGTAAAGCTGTAGCCAGGTTCTTGACACGGTTGGCCTCTGATTGATCACACGCGCTCGTGGTCACGCTCCTGTGTCTTGGCATTCCCCCGGTCCGACTCCTGGCTCCTCTGTTCTGATGATGAAATGTTGTTGTGGTAATAGCTTCGTTGTCAGTTCTCCAAGCCGGTGACAAATGAGCTCAGTGCGACTCTCTCCTGGCCGGTCGGAAAACGCCGGGCTTGGAACTTCGTCCAATTTCACTGGGCTCTAAAAGGTGCCCTTTGTCTCCACTCCCCATATTGATTGCATTTTATTGGCAGTATCTGCTGTGCACTCGGGCGATGTGACTAAAGAATTGCAGGTGTACTACCTGTTTCTTTTTTCCCCCTCTGGATAGGATCCAGTGCCGAGCGGTTCTTCTCAAATCGCTATTTGTTTTCTCCCTGTAGGCTTCTTATGGTTGTCATGCCGAAATGGAAGAGCTGATGGAAAATCGTACCTGGTACTCTCTCTCTCTCTCTCTGTCTCTCTCTCTCTCTCTCTCTGTCAACTTTGCTTGCACATTCTATTTTACACCGAACTGAAATATTCTCAATATCACCAATTTGGAGGCAATTGAGAATCAGCCTAGACTGCATTTTTATATATCTTTATGTCCAGCAGAAAGTCATCAATTCAGAAGAGCACCAAGGGCCAAGCTTCAAATGCTCTTACACTTCCGTCTCCCACCAGGACATGTTTATAAATAACAACCAAGGGAGATATAGATAGGGTTACATACTTCCTGTTTTTGTGTACCCATTTCAGATTAGCTCCAGTGAACACTTCTATGCCTCATGCTAATACGGTCCCACTGGACATGTCCCTGTTTTTTTGTGGAATATTAAGCATGCCAGCAAAAAAGGGAATTTAACCTATTTAATGTAAAAATAAAATACTTTAAGCCACATTGCATGTACAGACAAGAAAACTTCAATGACTCGTGAGTGGTGCAACAGAAAAGCTTTCACCCTATCATCAAGAAGTCGTGAGTTCAAATCCTGATGATGACGTCCGTGGCTGAGAGCCAAGGGAGCAAAATTGGCCATGATCACTGGGTAGGTGGTATGGCGTACTTTCTCCCCCATGTCAATCACAGTGACATGAGCCAATCCTGGGCCTCTGTGTATGTGGAAGAGGGTAGATAGTACTTTTCCTCCTAGTGCGCCGCACTGCCCTGTGATGCAGCCAGGTTGGCTGGCTTCATGTGTGCTGGAAGAAGCACGTGTTGGCTTTCACCCTCCCTGGTTGGTAGCTGTCGTTTGATGGAGAGTTGGTGGGTGGGTGGTAATTGTCATGTGACCAAATTGGGGAGAAAACGGTGGGGGGAAAAAAGCTTTAGTGATCTCCAATAAGCTCCAGTTATCAGCAGTAATATATCATCTAATAATCAATAGTTGATTCACTTGTTAATATAGAACGATGCATCTGGCAAATAAAAAAGCAGCAGTTTACCGTAAAAGTGAACGGTCATGAGGCAGTGAGGGGAAAAGTTTTGTTTATTATAACACTAACTTGAATTCTACTGGAATAATAGACTAAGCTGTTTTCTTTCTCCAGATCACAGACGGGTCCTGCAGGGTTCGTTTCAGAGACAAGCTCAAACAAGTCAGCTTGTCTCAGCTCTGATGGAATAAGCCAGGACAGCATTGACCTTTTGACATTTTGTATAGAGAGATTTATTGTGTCAGGCTACATCATTTCAGATTAAAAGCAAATTTGCTTGTGTCTTCACATCATGATGTTAGAGTACATGTAGTGAACTTCTGGGCAAAGAGTTGCTGTGTGCTTGGATTCTTTGTTGTTCTTGGATTCTTTGTTGAATCAAATTCAAGTTGTCTAGCACTTTTAACAATAGATATTGTAATCATAGACAAAGCAGCTTTACAGAAAAATGGATGTAGACTTAGCTTACTAATGCTAATGAGCAAGCCAGAGGCAAGAGAGGAGAGGAAAAACTCTCTGAGGCTACATGAAGAAGAAACCAGTCCTGACCTGTCCTCTTCTAGGTGACACTCCCATATTATGGGATTATAAATCTTTATATTGTACAGTGTACAGGTGTAGAAGAATAAAGACAAACTGTACTGTGTTGCATATTGTGAATAAGAGTCCGGGGATGAGGAAACAATGGTCTTTATGATTACAGCAGCAGTGCTTAGGAACAAATCTCCAGTATGCAGGTAAGATTACCCACGGAAGCAAGCACAAAAATGTTTTTGGGAAGTGCAAATCTTTAGGGTTTCCATGTGGGACCATCCACAGCAGCAGAAAGTAAGTCACAAGTGCAGAGCTCCAAGCAGAAATTGAGCACCAGGATGAATAAGGTATGTCGGGAGGCAGGCAGCAAGCATCCAGCAGAGTTCACGGATAATAATATTTCTTTTATTTGGTAGACAATCTTATCCAGAGAGACTTAAAGAAGTGCTCTGATATCTACTTGGAAAACAGACTCCCATGCTTATTCCAGTGTTGCTCAAAATAGGCGTAAAGATACCAACAATCAAGGGCAATGCCAGAAACTACTTCAATTCATCCATCTACTTCATCCTCCTGGTCAGGGGTGCAGTGGATCTGAAGTCTGTCTTGGGAACCACTGGGCACAAGGTGGAGATACAGCCAAGATGAGAACAGTAGTTTTGGCTATTTTGGAGAGCTAGGACACGTTTAGTTCCTTCATCGGGGTGCAGAAAATTGTCTCCTATATGTCTCAAAGCATCACAGGTCAGGATGCACACTATATGCATCTCAAGGGATCACGCCAGTAAAGAGAATGCAGCAGTGGAGTATCATGGCTGAGCTTGGTAAGATTGGAGGCAGGCCAGATATTTGCATTCTGGGTCAGGTACCTACAGGAAGACCAAACAGGGGCAACTCACTGTAGGCAAGTTTCAAGATGATGAACTGAACAAGTATCTGGGTACATGGATAGTAAAGGTCAGGTCCTTCTGATGTTGCTGATGTCTTTCAGAAGCCTGCATTACCAACACTTGCAACCTAGAAAACACCAAATGACTAGACACAAGTAGAACCTGATGCTAATTTGGTTGAGGGTTATTTGGTTCCCATTTTCACAAAGTTGATTTTTTTGTTTTTTTGTGGTTACAAATGGCATAGATTTGGATTTAAATATAAGCTCATCAATTTGTGTTGTTCCATCTTTTTGTTTAAACTTCTTTATCCTTATTATTTTCAGCACATAAAATTTCGCTCAGAGAGTTGAGCACAAACCCCTTTCCTGAATAAGCAATCGTGTGTGTCACAAGTAAATCCTGTGTACATGCTAAAGTAGCTTTTGTCTGTGGAGATTTCCTGTGTGATTGAGGGTTCAACATAACCACCCCTCATTCTATCACCCATTTGTATTCACCTGCAGAGTTTGGAAAAGCTTGCAGCACTTCTCAAGATCCTATATTTCTTAGATTGATGAGTCACGTGCAATGGTGCCGCTGGGATTATTGCATCAAACTAGCCATCTATAGAAAAGCTTAGAGACTGTTTGAAGGACTGACAGAATGGTTGGGATAGTAGATCTTGGATAGTATTGTATCAGTGTTGTTCATGGAGAAATGACTCATTACCACTTTAACCATTTTTCTGCTAGTCCTACCTCTAGCGTTTCCTGACATGGCTATACTGTTAGTGTATCTGATATATTAAAGTACAGGGAAAAATGCTTGCACATTTGGTTTAGAACTTTTCAAAAACATCTTAGAGCCTCGTAGGTTCACTGTTCTCTGAAGACTGGAGGTAGTTTATTTTTAGATCTCAGGATATATTTTTTCCTCCAGCCATCTTCTTGCATTTCATTCCAAACCCTCTGGAGAGATCTGGGTCATACCTGGGGTGTGCTCAGCTGTGTGTTCTTATTATATCATGGCTTGCATCAACGTATACACACTATGTGCTTGTTAGACTGAATGGTGCCCACCTCGCACACCAACAAGTTTCCTTCAAGGTCAAGCACATGCTCCAAGGTGCTGCTCTTGGATGATGGTGTTTGGCTCCTGTTCACCCCAGTGGCTGGATTGCTGAGGTCTCAGGAGCTCACGTGTATGTTAAAGGGCACAAAGGTGACATGCCAAAGACCATTTGTGCTACTGGAGGGTGACAGCAGGTCTCTCATAGGTATATGTGAGAAGATGTGCTGTAACATTTGTGAGATGACACGGCCAAGGGATGAGAAAAGATAGATTCTCTGGAGATAAAACTATAAAGTATAAAAATTTAATTACTCTCATGTCATTTTATGATGGCCATACAAGGCTTCCTAAAATAAGACCATAATATCAATCCAAGGTGCATCAAGGTGTGCTTGTATTGTAAACTATTGTAATACATACCAGGAGTTCTTCAAACACAATTTTTGAGATGAGATTAAACTTTCATTATATTGTCATTTGATATAAGCATGCATCTTTTTTTTTTAACCTTCTGTTAGTGGAAAATTCTTTTATATCAGACTTTTACCATAAGTGTTGACTTGCCTTTTCCACATTCTGCCATTTCTGTTTGGTTTCTAAGGTGGTTTACAAAAACAATGATGTTCGGCTGGAGCTGTCCAAGCTGGCCTTGCAGGGTGACCACAAGATGAAGGTCCATGGCGTGGTGGCCTTCAAATGTGAAAATGTAGCCACTCTAGATCCAATCACCTTTGAAACACCAGAAGCCTTCATCACGTTACATAAGTGGAGTGCTAAGAAGACTGGCTCCATATCCTTTGACTTCCGCACTACTGAACCGAATGGGCTTCTGCTGTTCAGCCACGGGAGGCCAAAACAGCAGACCAAGGAGGCAAAGAGCCCCATCACTCTTAAGGTGGACTTCTTTGCCATCGAGATGCTGGATGGTCATTTGTACCTGCTGCTGGACATGGGCTCGGGCACCACCAAAACACGAGCTGTCAACAAAAAGGTGAATGATGGGGAGTGGTACCATGTGGACTTCCAGAGGGATGGAAGATCAGGTAAGATGCTTTCCATTTCTTAAGCCCTGTTTATCAAATAACCAAATAGCACCAATTGAAAAGTTACAGTAGCTATATGTTAATGTTTAATGTGATTGTTAATGTTTACCTAGCTAGTTAGCATACCTGTTGTTTTACTGTGAAATTAGCAGCTAATTAATAGCAAAATCTACCAAAAGAAAAGTTGTGTAAACTACATAAATTACCATCTGGCTTGTTTTAACATGTTTCACTGACGTTACTCGGTAATGATAACGTAACTACAAATGGATAAAAAGTAACAGTTTAATTAATAAAAAAGCGTAATTTTTGGAAGATTGCTGTGGCATGAAACTCTTCGGGATATGCTGTTATAAAGAAATAATCAACTTCAGGGTTGTAACAGTAACTCCGCTTCACGATACCATTACACTGTTGATTATTTTCCAATAGCAGCAAAGACAGGGAGTCTTTTTTTTCCAATTTCCTGAATACTGCAAAAAAAGTGAATTTTTTTTTTTTTTACATTTTCTTTCATTTCTCATCATTTTTCTTTTTCTCTGCCGAACATGCTTTTTGAGACATGATGAAACACATACACAACATGAAGCCTTTATTATACTTTTCTTTTTTCTTTCTGATTTTTGAAGCGATTATCCTTTTATCATTGCAGACGACAAAGTGCCACGGAGATATAAGTAAACTGTTGATAATCCGAGATGGTTTGAGTTATTTTTTTTATGCTCCTGGGGAAAATATGTAGCATCTGTATTATGTGAAGCACAAGAGAGCTGCTGCTGCTTTCAGCCATCAGCCTAACCATCCGAATCTCAGGCACGTTTTTGTGGAACTCGTTTCAGACTCAGGGGTTTTAAGTTCATTTGTCCCTCGGCACCTCCTCGTCTTTAACGACCCTAAGCAGGTCCATCGCATCTGGCTTTATCTCCATGCTTTTAAAGACCTCCGCGTTTTCGAGTTTCCCGATGGCCAGGTTAGGGATCATCAGTCTGAAAGCGTGTCTAGAGCGCCGGTGGATTGGCTCCTCTCTCCCACTGCGCGTCCTCCATGCCCCGGTTCTCTGGCACCGAGCTCCGTGTTGATTTGCTTATCTAAGCAACAATTTGTTAGCATGCGCTTGTGGCCAAGGCCTCGCAATGTCACACTGCAAATTAGATTCACCCTCACCAACCGGTTTCTGCTTTCCACTCCATCTCAAGAGCGGGAAATCACATTAGTCGTTTCATTACCCCTATAGCCACATGGAGAGTGAGGACCTCAGTGTCGGCAAAACTGCCGCTATTCTTGTAGAAATTTCCCCCCTTCTACTTCTGTTCTCCTGCCGGTTTATTTTTAAGTGTAATGAGTCCGAGGTCTGGGTTTGTGAGAGGTGAAGGAGGACAATTTTAATGACAAGCTTAATGGCTGCTTTTGCCCAGATAAGCTTGATATCCTTCACAATGGAGCAGAAACCCGAGACGAACAATGTGGCTGAATTTTGTGGCTCATTTCCTGACTATTATTTCCATTTTTTGGCTTTTATTTTTTAACGGGATCAGTTTTGTTAGGGTTGAATTCTTAAATCCTACTCGGAATTCAACTGCATGAAGCTATGTGCATTTTTTAGAAGGATATTTTACCATAATAAATTTTAGTTCTCTTTACTGACTCACATATTAGATTAATAAAATCCTAAAACACCTCTCCTTGACACTTTTCCTGAAGAAAATGAATAAATATAGTGAAATGATGAATATTTATAATTTTTACCCAGTTGGACACAAACAAATTTATTCGTCAGTCATTCACATGAGTTAGTGGGGGAAATATTTGTATCCTATGTCTCACTCCTGAGTTCGTGTAAATTTACATATAAGGAGCCTCACTAATGTGAAATGAGTTTATTAGCGTTAAATCATATAATTAACGATGAGTTTAGTGGGATTTTATATACAGATTACACTGTCAAGTTTCAATCCCTTATTTATTTAAATTCCCTCCAATTTAATGAGCATTTTGTGAATCCAAAGCAAATACAAATATTAAGACAACTAAAACTCACTTTTCAGTTAGGAGAAAAAGTAATGGCACCCAATAAAAGGAGGAAGAGTTTGCGTGTCTGAGCTAGCAGACAGGCCGCAGTGGCTGAGCTGCGTTACTGGAAGATTTAGAGCACACAGCACTTACGAATCACTTTTTCACCATTTAGTCGTCATTTTGTCATTTTCAGCTCTCTATGAGCTTTGCCTTTTATGGAGTTTTGTGGGTGTGGCTAAATGTAAATCATCTGTTTGGAATGTGCTCGGTAATTTACAGCTAATCGGTGTTTATCAACATGTACACACAAGTATGAAGAAAACCGAAAAACGAAAAAAAGTTTACACATTACTTTACTAAATGATTGATGAATGATGCCCATTGTTTCCATAAAATGTACAAATTAAAACCAAACAGGACACATACAGTTGTGAAACAGGAAACACAGAGTTGCTGTGTGTGATGTATTGCTGGCTGTTTTTCCTGACTCTGAACATGAGGAACTTTCCCAGCATGAACAAAAGTTAAGTTGCTGACAATGAATCCGGCCTTTTATGAATATGCAGCACTGATAATGTCTAGATAGTTATTCAGTGAAAGTTGTATATTAATATAAACTGCTTTGCCAGGCGTCTTAATCTTAGCGTTGGTTTTAATCGTGTTACAAAGCGCCTGTGAGCATCATCCTCGAAACACAGTACAGTTAAAGTCTCTGACTGAAACCTAATCCTTTTCCAAACACTCACAGGACGAGAATCGCGGTTGTCACATTCTCTCGAGTATAATACCACCTCTGACGTTCTCAAAAGCCGGATCCCCGAGTAATCTGAGTCCAAACCCTGAGAGCTAACAATTCCAGCCCAAACACATGCTGAAGTGTGAGCATGTCCTCCAGTACCCAACCCCGAATCCCTCCAAAGCTCGCCGAAGCCTTATAAAAGATTAATAGATTCTATTGCGCGTTAATCTTTAATAAATTCTATTTCAGTGGGTGTGCAAGTATCACACGATTAAAGGCGAGTGCTGTGCATTCTGATCGACATCGCTGATCCCCTTGCACTCCAAATCTATTTTTTTCCCACCTCCTCATTTTCCCAATCCCCCTATCTCGTTCCACATCTCGTCCATTTTGTTCAGCTTCTTTCCCGCCACCCTCCCTCTTTCTCTTTCCTCTCTCTCTCTCTCTCTCTCTCTCTCTCTCTCTCTCTGCCTTGTGTTGCTATGGAAACGAGAGCCGATTTCCTCCGAGGACCGAGCCTGTTACCGTGCCGACTGAGATGCAGGATAATGCAATCGGCTGTTTTTTTTTTTTTCTTTCCCCTCTTGCCTTCAATCCGTGACCCGGGTGTGCGCTTCGCCCACGCTGGAACTCGCCGGCTCAGTAGACGCCCGATGGGACACAGCCAGCGGGTAGATCACAGACCGCTCGACAAACACTCCGAGTCATCAGCGTCAATAATGAAACAATTCAATAAGCAGCCCAGGCGTCGGAGGCGCACCCAGTTTTATAGCTTCCACCCTTTATAACGCAGCGAAGCTCCCGACAGCATGAACTCACACACAACACAGGCGCTTTGTCATGTTCATCCCTCGTCGTCCCTCTGAACGTTATGAATAGTTCCATTTATCATGCTTTATCAAATCGGAGATGTCGAGAGCGGTTGGGAAGAATGCCACCTGCATAATTTACTCATTATTGTCCCAAAAGAAAGGAAACATAGAAAATACAGAGTATTAAAGTGAAAGTGTCAGGTCCAAGAGTGTGTAGGCAGTGTATAGAAAATCAGAGGGGATATTTTTAAAGCAGCTTTCTTCTTCGAGACACTTTGACGTAACCAGACTATGTAGCAAACTATGGAATGCCATTTGAGGCAAATACTAAATACATAAATATGACGCTATTAATTAATTAGTAGTATCATCCCTTGTATCTTCTCATTCATATATCATCAAATTCTTGTCTTGTCTTTTTTATTTTATTTTTAAATTGTTTCTTGCTTTTGTTATGCATCATATTACATTTGTCAGTATGGGGAGGCTTTTTCATTTTCTTCTTCAGTCTGCAATTTCTGTCCCAGCAGCCAAGAGACTTGTGTGCATAACCCAACTCTGAATACCAGTAACTTTCCACGCTTAAGTAGTAGCCAAGCAACTGGAAGTAATATGTTTTGTGTCTATTTCAAGCCAAAGTCTGCACGATATTTACATAACCTTTGTCGGATTGTAACAAATCCGTGTTTGAAACAGCATCTTGTCAATCCATTTCTGGTTAAACATTTTCTCCCCATTCGAGTAGATAAAAATCTGGTGTTGTATGACTGCCTGGGAGCGTCTCCAAGATGGCCGCCGAGTGGACGGACCTTACCACAAAGACTTTGGCTTACCTCTACTTCAGCGTGTTTTGATATCATCCAGGTCTCAGCTTGTTGTGTGAGAACCTTGTGCAGTTCGTTCTGGGACCTGTCTCTTTTGATTAATAATTCATCAGATGAAAGTAACATTTAAAACAGCCATCCCAGGAGTGTGTGAGTCTCAGAGTGTGTGCTGCGTTGGGTTTTTTTCATCTCCATGTCACATGGTTTATGAAAATGAGCTGTTTAGCTCCGGAGAAAAGGCTGGTGAGAGACTGACATAAATGGCAAGGGAGGTCTGGAAATAATTTAAAAAACCACTACTACTGCTACTACTACCACTACTAGTATTATTATTACCACCAGCACCACCACTACTATTACCGCTACTCCTAATACTACTATCACTACCACCACTACTACTACTACTGCTAATACTAATACTACTATTATTACCACCACCACCACCACCACTACTACCACCACTACTACTGCTACTACTAATTCTACTATTACTACCACCACCACCACCACTAATACTGCTACTGCTAATATTACTATTACTACCACCACCAACATCACCACAACTACTGCTACTGCTAATACTAATACTACTATTATTACCACCACCACCACCACTACTACTACTGCTAATACTACTATTACTAGCACCACGACCACCACCACAACTACTGCTACTGCTAATACTAATTCTACTATTACTACCACCACGACCACCACTACTGCTACTACTAATACTACTATTATTACCACCACCACCACCACTACTGCTACTGCTAATACTACTATTACTACCACCACCACTACTGCTACTACTAATACTACTATTACCACCACCACCACTACTGCTACTGCTAATACTACTATTACTACCACCACCACTACTACTGCTACTACTAATACTACTATTACTACCACCACCACTACTACTGCTACTACTAATACTACTATTACTACCACCACCACTACTGCTACTACTAATACTATTACTACCACCACCACTACTGCTACTGCTAATACTACTATTACTACCACCACCACCACTACTACTGCTATTCATACTAGTGCTATTACTAATACTACCTTTACTACTGCTAATACTACTATTGCTATTACTACTAATAAAATTATTTATAATAATATTGTCATCTTTTAAAATTCATGTTCAGGAAGCCTCACACAGATGTCTTTCTTTCTTTCTTTCTTTCTTTCTTTCTTTCTTTCTTTCTTTCTTTCTTTTATTGCTGCTATATTCATGAACTTAAATGCTACAGCTGTTACTTTTTGCTTAAACAGCTCTACATGTCTTTTTTAAACCATAAAGTCTTCTCTCAGACTTTTCCTCTCAGTTCTCCTGCTTTTCTAGAGTGAAATGTGCAAAAAGTTGAGTAATGTTTTATTTTCGGCCATAAAGCCCAAAAACAGTTTCCCTTGAGAGTTGAGCGATGTGCTGTTGGAGGTGATGCGAAGATCCGAGCGATTGATTCCCCAGCAGCTGCAGGGAATTGCTTATAGATGGCAGGAGATTTTAGTCAATATCTGTACAGGACAAAACACTTTCAGAAAGAATGACGTTGAAACAGACAGAGATGGGAAAGGTGTAAAAAAAAAAAGAGCAATGACACAAATGGAAGAAGGAAGAAACAAACACCCTGACAAAGCCGATATAAAACAACATGGATTCTGGAGATAAAAGCACTGCTACAGGCATTAGCTTCACTTCACTCGCCAATAAACCATCCACTTTCATCCCTATCTACTTAGCAGCTAGGCTAGCCGAGTCCAGCGTTTCGACTCAGAGAGTATTAGTGAAATCCAGTTACGTCAAGCCTGGCATGAGTGTGTGATTTGGTTACAGGCGAGGAGAAGACTCGGCGCTCTGGCACTGGCGGCTCGCCACGCTCTCTCACTTAGCAAGAGACGGCAGGATGGCCTCTGAGTCACACGTCTAATCGAGCATGGCTGATATAACATATGACGCTACTAACCCCATTTATCACACACA
>JAKKZJ010000028.1:1531968-1548630 GCA_033441845.1 Pangasius mekongensis
TACTACACTTCTACACTACACCTCTCTATACTACACTTCTACACTACACCTCTCTATACTACACTTCTACACTACACCTCTCTATACTACACTTCTACACTACACCTCTCTATACTACACTTCTACACTACACTTCTACACTACACCTCTCTATACTACACTTCTACACTACACCGCTCTATACTACACTTCTACACTACACCGCTCTATACTACACTTCTACACTACACCGCTCTATACTACACTTCCACACTACACCGCTCTATACTACACTTCCACATTACACCGCTCTATACAGTACTACACTTTCTTTGTTTTCTTGACCTCTTGCTAAAGGCAACCAGGTTTTGGGTAAAAATATATGGGTTCTTAGCAGAATTCATGATGTGACAAAACAGCCCCAAAGGATCAGTGATGCTGCTTCTTCTGTATGGAAAGGATTTTATATGATGCAACTTTATATTCGTCGAATGAATGAACTCACTTTTTTGCAGTTTAAATATTTATTAAGGATTTATAATTTTGCCATTTCTACATTTGTTATTAATTCTTCTTTTTTTGTAGTTTTATTTTTATTCTTTTATGATTTGATTTATTTTTCATTTTACGTTTTTATGGTTTAGTGCAGCTGTTCAAGCATTTGTTTTGCTACTTTATCTCCTTTTTTCTTTTTAGTATTTTTTTTCTATCATCCATACAGTATATCACTATTAATATGCAGCATCTAAATACTTATATAATTAAATTTACATAATTAAAACCTGACTAAACAAAAGTGTGAAGTGGTGTGTGCAACCATCCGTCCTTGGAGACGAAATATCCTACTTCAAAGCCTCTTGAAAATAAGTGCATCTCGACACCTTGCTCTGATGATAGCATGCTTTTCAGCCCATGTGGAAGTGCCTGCGATGTTTTTTCTTTTCTCACTCGTTCTCTCTCTGTGATGGACCCTGTAAAGACAGTCCAGCTGCTCTGTGTATCTGCATTATAGATCACTGACTGCGGTTGCAGCATCACTGCAGGCTATTAACTAAAGACCCACAACAGCTACAGAGTTGAGCTAAACGATCCGTCATACCCGAATGAACCTCGAGGAGAGATCCTGACCCTGAGCTTCACCTCTGCATCGCTTTACAGTCCGGTCATGTCCATGCCTGTTTAATCTGACCGAGAATTAGTGAAAGATCATGTGTACAAATATACACGGCTGAGAGACTGGATATAAACAAGAGGGAGTGGCTTTCGGGATAAAATATACCTTATGGACAAACCATACTTTTTATCAATTGTAAATAACGTGATCGTATGTAAATAACAAGTGAAGGTACATAATATATCCAGACCTGAGAATGAAATGAATCATATGATGAAATCATATGATTCACACAGTCAAATTTTCATGAATCATGTATAAAAAAAACAAAACTTGTGAATATAAATGAATCATAGGTAATAAAATCACATGAAAAAATCATGAAAATGAATGAACCATGTAAGAGTCATGTAAGAATAAATGTATAATGTAAAAATTTACGTGTGAAAATGACTGAATCGTGTGTAAAAAAAACAAAAAAAAAAACAAATCACGTGTGGAAATAAGAGAATCATGTATAAAAATCAAAAACAAAACGACATGCAATATGTGTAAAATGTGCAAATGCCACACATGAAGCTCAGGTTTTCTGTCCGAGTTTTCAGTAAGGAATGCTTCTCAAAGGACAAGGAGTCAAGTTCTGGTGAAATAATTGATTCTCGTCACCATTCTGAGCTTTTTATTGCACTGGCCACGGAAATAAAGGAAGATTCAGAGCATGTCGGTGGAAGACAGCAAATTACTCCCACTTCACGCCGCTGCGGTTCAATACAAAATGCTCATTTATAATTAAGAAAAACATGCCACAGTGTTTAGTCAATACACCGAGTGAATCTGCATCGACTCAAAACACTAATTAAACATATTTTTGTCTATATCGACTTCCCTATTAACTTCACTGATGTTTTCAGACCTGCTTCTGCTTGACTAAAATGTTCTTTGCCCCCTCTGTTTTTTATTAATTGACACTGACATCCACTCGTCTGCGTTCTCAGGTACGATATCGGTAAACACGGTGCGAACGCCCTACCAGGCCCCAGGTGAGAGCGAGATCCTCGACCTGGACGATCACCTGTACCTTGGTGGTCTTCCCGAGAACCGAGCAGGTCTGGTGTTTCCCACCGAGGTGTGGACGGCGCTGCTGAATTACGGCTTCGTGGGCTGCGTACGCGACCTCTTCGTCGACGGCCAGAGCAAAGACGTTCGCCGCATGGCTGAGGCCCAGAAGGCAGTGGGGGTGAAGCCGTCCTGCTCCAAGGAAGCACCCAAGCAGTGCCTGAGCAACCCCTGTCAGAACAACGGCATCTGCAGAGAGGGATGGAATCGATATGTATGCGACTGCGCCGCTACCGGGTTCCTGGGACGTTCTTGCGAGAGAGGTGTGTGTTTTCTTACTCTTTACTCAGCACGTGTAGCCTGTTTCTTGTAGCTGTGTAGCGAGCACTACTGTTGTCACTCGTGGGCGTGGCCTGTCATTAGTCCTGATGAGAAACAGTAATAGCCTACGATGCTAATTATTTTTACACGCTGCTTTTGTGTAAAGTTCAATTTATCTGTTACATAGTAGCTTCATACTAGCTTTGCTGTCAGAATAGATTAGCAAGGCGAGCTAACTATCCTAGCTGCACACACTCACCAGAGAACTAGTGATCCCTGCTACTTCTTTTCAAGCTTCTTCAATTTTTTCTTCATAATCTCTCCATGCTGAAACCACAGTGATGAGTTTTTCTTCCATTTTTGTGAATCAATCAGTAAATGGGAACTAATTGTAGGGACTGAATTTGGGAATGGGGAACTGAAGAAACGCCGGACCACGCGCGCCGTAGGATTGTTCCGTCGTTTGGATTTGTCGCTTTACTGCGTCGTATCTTATTTGCATAGAATTGAAATAATCTCAATTCGTATGTCGCTTGTCGCTAAAAACCCGTGGCTGCGTGACATGCACAGGCGGTCGTTTCAGCTTTTCTGCCCAGAACCCTGTCATCTTCAGAACGTCCTTAGTTATCCTGACATCATCCTTTCAGACTTTCTCAGAATGTTTCAAAAGCGCCTTCCAGCTACGAAACAGAGATATGTTTCCTGATAGCGATGAATCTTAGTGAATAACAGACAATTTAATGAAGGACGTATGTGTTTCGAGTGCTTGTATAGATCAGTGAGGATTTTTGAACTGAAATTAGCGCCCTCTGTCTTTCTGAGGTGGAACTGCACGCAAGCTTCGAATAAAGAAGTTCTTAGTGAAATAACAAATGGCTTCGGTTACCTGTTAATGTATGAATGAGTATGAATGTATGAATGTACGTACTTACATAGGGTTTGGGGAAATTATTTGTTAATTAAAGACCACTTTTAAGACCTAGTTAAGGAACGTTTTGGGAAATACACCCCACAGGTGTGGTTATGGATATGAAATATTGTAGTTCCAATGCTGATCCCTGGTGGTTAACATGTCTCAAAAGATTTTTGTCCCCACATAATGTTATCCAGGCTAAAATCAGCTAAACATCCCTAAAAATATTATTTTTAAAATTGTTATCATCTTAACACAAGCGCAAAAAATTGGCGTAGAAAAGAACTGTGGTAAAAAAAATGTATTTTGATTTTTAAAAAAAGGTGAGGTGTGGTTAGGCGTGCTGTCGATCAGATCAGCTCGTTATTCCTTTACCACTCAGCACAGTGACACTTTTGTGATATATTCTGAGAAAACTTACAGCAAATCCGTTTTCTTTCTTGCCTGCTTTATAACGGCTAATTCTTTATCTCTGCAATGGGAAATAAAAATAGCAGGTCTGGTACTTAATTAGTTTTAACAGGTTTTGGTAGACCTTTAATATGTTAATTATGTCATCCGATGCACATTTGTCCAGTTTATATTCTGCGTCAACATTCTGTTAATGATCTGGAAATTGAGCCCAGGAGCTTAAAACATATTGGAGATGTAAAGCGCTTCGTCATGAGAGACAAGACTTTCAGGGAAAAGACACGAGCACGCGTATGGCTTTCTGACAGGAACCTTCTGTTCTCGTTGCGGAGGCGGGATGTGCCGTTTTCCTGTGATGCGAATCTACTCACCACACTGAAATCCACAGGAAGCGACATATAAAGCCTCTTTAACCTGGAAAACTTTATGCTGTATGATATGGCTGGGAAAATTCCTGTATCTGATTGGCTGGCAAGTGTGCATTATTTTCCGATCTATATTTGATGCATGTGTTTTTAACATAGACCTGGTTGAAAATTTGATCACAGCTCTAAATCAGTGCTCTCTAAATCAGTCTTACTGTGTAACCATGGCAACGATAATGAATCGAGATATTAATCTAGGCCTATATTTTGCACTTCTTACACTATTTTTTTTATTAAATAGAACAGATTTGTTTAGTTGATTTGTGTTGATTTGCCTAGAGTGCATGGAAATGCTCCACACGTTTGAAGAAGGTTGATTGAACGTTGAAAGAACGTTCAGCAACGTGCATGTTTCATCCCGTGTGGTGTTGTTTTATAGATTGTAAGCACTTCTGTTGTACCTCGCACAAAATTACGCTTGTACGTAGTGCATACTGTGTATACAGGAACATAGACGGCAGTCTGAGGACAACATAGCTGTATGTCAAATATATTTTGACTGTAAAGTGCTCACAGCGTCTTATTAAACTTTACAGCAGCTGGTTTGTTAGTGAGCTAAATCACACTCGAATTTCTAAATGCGAAAAAAAAAGACAATTGTGACCTGCTACCCCTGCTGTCATGGTGCTGCTCATATGTGTGAAAAAATGTGGACCTAATTGGGAGTTTTTTCAAGTGTCTTCTGTGTGTGTGTGTGTGTGTGTGTGTGTGTGTGTGTGTGTGTGTGTTTGTGTGTTGTCCCTGGGAGTGTAATTAGACAGAGCTCTTTCCCGCGTGGCTGATGTGTGCCTGAGAGGCGATATCTTTCCAACCTGGCCTGTGTGCACGGCACCAGATGTTGCTGTTTATTGTAATTGCGTATCCTTGCAGGCGTAGCTCGACTCGGAGAGAAACAGCAGGCTCACGCTGCTGCTGCTGTTTCATTTGCTTTTGTGTTCGGCTTCATCTCCTCCGATTTGTATGTACTGGAGGAGCGAGAGTTTAAATTGCCAAGCCGTTTTTGCTTGAGCTCCGGTGCAGATCTCAGGGATGTGATTGATGTGTTTTTTTTTGTTTGTTTTTTTTTTTTTTTTTAAATGTCATGCTTGAGTGTTGAACATCTGAACTGTCAGATTGAGACTTTGCCATTTAGCACTATGGGCTACAAAGTTGAAACATTTTTCACCACTTTTTTTTAAACATATATATTTATATAAAGTACCTGTCCAATGTGTATATCTTTCATGTATATACTGTAGTATAAAACTAAACCTGCCGTTCCCAATTCGGGTGAAAAATCGTGTTTTCCTTTTGGAATAAGAGTTAAAAAAAAAAAATCAACAGAAATAAACACAGATTTTCGTTCTTTTTTTTATTATATTTTTAAAGGTATTCTGTATCAGTGACTTTAGTCCAAAAGTTAGGTCAATACTTATGCAGGGAAAGTTATGCGTATTCAGAGTTGGGTTATGCACCTGCTTTAGTCAATTTTCCGGGCTCTTTATCCAGAATATTAAAATCACTTGTGTGTAAATTCATGCCTCTATGGTTGATGGATTTTTCTAGAGTAAGCGAAGCAGTAAAGAAGGGTTTTTTAATGGTGTCTAAACCAACTCTTTTAAACACAAGCCCTTGTCTTTAAGCCTGAAAAAAAATCCGGTTAAAATCATGTGGATGGAAGAGGGAGGTCATGTTTTTCTTCACTGCATATAAACATCTAATAAGTGTCCAGAATTCAACAATATATTGCTGATGAACTTATCAGATTAATTGCTGCAAGTTTGGTTTAACTTAACAAGATGGCTTTCGCCCTCATTGTTCAGCTTCTTATAAAATAGCACTTGATCCAGCACATCTAATAATTGTGCACACACCGTAATGTATGTAAGACACTAAATCTTTAAAGGGTCACTATTAATTAAGTGTCAAATAGTCATTTTCATGCATTTAATATTGGCCACAAGTGTCGTTCCATATATTTTTGGAAAAGATAAATTTCGGCATGACACATTGTGGTTACAGCCCTACAATTTTGCCATAAATAATAGACCTTTGCTTGTACAGCTAATGAATTACATCCCCTGTTTTTAAACAAACTTTTGCATGCTACATATAAATTGGTACCTATTTCTACGATTTGAATAATTCATGTATTAGATATCACACACACACATATACACTGAATCCCTAAAAAATTAAAAAATCTCCTAAAATTTTTTTAACTGTCTTGTTCTATCACCTTTGCCACAACATGATTCACAGAAGAGATTTTACTGGCACAGAAGTCTACTAGCACGGTCCAACCTTGAAATATGCTCGAAGATACTTTTTTGATGTAAGCTACGTGCACAAGCATGAAAAATTCATTTCAGGGCCCCTGGAGGAAAATCTGAACAGCAGTGGACCACTACAGGAACACGATATCCCTTGTATATAATAAATCTGACCCTCTTCCATTAAATCTGACACAGTTGTGGATCATTTTATTTTTTGCAGTGCTTTGCAAGATTTTCCAAAAAGGTACTATCCGTTCTCGGTACGGTTAGTAAGCTCCCATATGGCACGGGCCTGACAGGCCAGCCATTGCGGAATCCCGATCGGTCTGAGAGACGGATACAGACATGGCGTCGGCGACATTTATAATGTAAATAGCCTCGGTTTATTCCAGGAGTCAGCTTTCCGTCTGCTCGCTTTATCACATCGGGTTTGTTTGCTCCTCTGTAATGTAATACACGTCTATAAGATTTCTCCAGATGCTCGGTGTGAAAAATGACTGTTGAAATATCGAGGTTTGAGTGCCGGGTCTTTTGTAATGGATTTGTCCCACAGATGCCTGATAAACCTGACGCTTCTGTAATGAAGGAGTGAAAAAAATAAATGCCTTGGCTGATATTCTGCTCAGGAATACGAGGTGACCAGACCTTTTTTTTTTTTTTTTTTTTTCTCTCCTGGACATTTTTTTTCCCGGTCCAACCAATATGTATACCAAATTAACAGTGCTTGTGTCTTTAGAAGAAAGTAGACCTACACCCTAGACAACAAGTCTTAAAATAAATAGATAGATAGACAGCTGCTCCCGTTAGGGGTCGCCACAGCGGATTATTGGTCAGCATAGTAGATTTGGCAGTTTTTATGCCGGATGCCCTTCCTGATGCAACCCTCCCCGGTTTTAGCTGGGTTTGGGATTGGCACTGAGAGCACACGGTTGCATGCAACCCCAGCGGCTGGGGAGGGTTCCCTGGCCAGGAATCGAACCCGGGTTAAAATAATAATAATAATAATAATAATATTATCATCATCATCATCATCATGTGGAGCATCCACCTCCTGTGAATGACAGGTTACTATAGAAATGGTATTGTGTTTGATTGAGCGCTGTGATGTGCGGCTGCACTAGTGCCAGAGTTGCTGACCAATCAGAATCGAGCATATCTATATGGAAATAATTCATATAAATAACCCATCTCATAATGATTGGGCATAGTGAGAAGGAAAGGGCCATGCCAGATGTTCACCACCCCTGGAGGTGCATATTCATGTTATATAAGCTTCATCATGGAGTGGCAGACATGTGGGTGTCACAGGAAAGCAGGGTCTCACTCTTTTTTAACGCTCGCTCACTTTTCCCTCATGCTCGGCATGTTTTCAGGCCAGCTGTTGTGATGTGTCCTGATTTTCTGGCACGCTAAAGACGGCAGCGGCAGGCCGAGAAAGCGTCAAACAAAGTTATCGGTGCATGGTGTTCCAGCCTGCGGCAAACCCTGACCACTGCATACGGTATCAGGGGAACGAGAGAGAGAGAGAGAGAGAGAGAGAGTAAATGATACAGTGTTCCTGATTTTAATAAAGCAGTCTGGTTTGTTTCCTGTATCCCAAACATCCTCCCTCATCTTGTCTTTCCTAATTATCCCCAAGATTTTCCCTTTTAAGGGAGCCTGGAGGAGTGTACACTGCACAGCCAGATGTTAAAGGAGTCCAGCTGTATCCTCTCTCCTAATTGGATGAGACATAGCAGAGCTCAAATTCAGAGAGTGACCGATGACACCAACACCAAGCTTCAGAAAAAATAAATAAATGAATTCAGTGTCAACAGTAAAGATTTATTTATTTATTTATTTATTTATTTATTTATTTATTTATTTATTTATTTACCTGCTTAAGAAAATACTAAAATGGCCTTGGAACATCTCTACCTCCATTAGAAAATGCCAGGTTCTACTCTCCAGGGTTCTTCAGATGTCCCTCTGGGAAACGTTTCGCTATCAGACAGGGCTGTGACGAGGAGCACGCTTTTTTGGAAGCCAAGATCCATTAATTCTCCAATGCACCCTTTTCCCAGAGTGCAAGAATATACATAATCGTACTGGAATTTCAGTATTCGGAGCTCAATCTTCATTTATTTATTGAACAACAGCCCCAAACTGCCAGAACATAACATTAGCATAACAATCTTTTCATCACTAGGATTAGATCGCTCAGCTGACTACCCCAGCTAGCATGTGTAGGGTTTACAGCTGAAAGTCATCCTGTAATCCTGGATCCGTATAAAAGCCGAACCTACGATGAGTTCATCATTTAAAAATCAGTTTTGATGGAAAAAAAAAAGCAACCAGACAGTCACAGAAAAAAGGGGGATAAATATTTAAGTAGCATGACCTTTTCTTGATGCTTTTCCAATCATGGGTTTGCATTGTTCTGCGAAAACACGGCAACTGCAGATGAAATTGGAAGCCTGTTGTGTAATGACAGTTTTATAAAATAATATATGAGGTCATGAAAAGGGCTGCATACAGGCGTCGTTTCGTCGAGAGCAGTCATGTAAAATAAATGGTTTGTAATGGCTGTAAAAAAAAAAAAATGTCTATCTTCCAGGGTCTGTGGTTTGAACTTGGAGAACACACAGCAGGTCCTACTACAGTATCCTTCCCCAGACTTCTTATTCTTATTAGCTTTCTCACTATTGCAGCTATTTAATTGCGTGAAAGTCATATATTGGTATGTGAACAATGAGGGGAAATTCAGCACGAAAATAATTATTCTGAATCAGTCAACATCCCCCCATGTGGCCCTTATTAAGTCTACACAGGACGTCAACACTCTTCTTGTACTCGTCAACACCTGCCTTGTACGTGGCGCCTGATATACGTGATATAAAGATGAGTCAAGGTCCTTATGTTAAACACGGCACGTGAAGCCGCATTCACATTCACATTCCTGGCAACATGCTCGCTACGTGCATTTAATCTAATACACGTGGTGTTCGAAATGCACTTCCTCCCGACACCTCCACACCACCCCGTCTTCACGTAATCACAGGGATCACGGGGCATTTCTGGGCTAGATAGCTTGTTTCCTTCGATGTAGCACAAGAGTTCGCACATAAGCGGAACTTGATTCTGAATTATGGATGATGCCTGTAAGCCACACCAAGCTGTTTAGACTTAATGTTGCACATATGTTTGTCACATTCCTGTAGCAGCTCAAATTCAGATGTATTGGATAGCACGTTACATCACGGGTTCTTGCTACCGGGACGGCATTCGACAGCTCGTATTCCTGTGCAGTTACCCAATTTGCATTTGTCTCTCCATATTGCGTTTTACGTCAACTGTACGTGAAAAACGCTCTTTTTCTTTTCAATACAGTAGGCAGGCTGCTGGGGAAAAAAAAAACACGCCAGAGCTAAGCACTAATAAAGTCGTGCACAAACTTATAATGTTTACCTTCCAGGTAATAATTACACCATGACATGCAACCAGAGAAAACCAAATTATAAACAGCTTTCAGCTGCCATCGCTTGTTTGCTTCTTGGTTTAATAACAAATTCGTTAGCCACGTTTATTTTCACATTATTGACTTCCACATAATTAAGGATGGGTGAGATTTCTCTCAAGATGGATTGGATTTCTCTCAGGTGCTTGTCGTGTATTAGATAATACTTCTAGAGTGTGTTGTTTTCTGTATTCTGGGATCGTGCATCTGGTTGAGTGAATGACTGGAACAATAAGGGATGAATATTCAAGTACTACATGAGTAAAAAGGTTCCTCAGGCGATGCTTGGATGGTTAAGGCGTCTAGCTTCCTAAAGGGGTTATACTTGGAACTTTTATGAAACTTCACACAGAGGAATGAATCGAAGAACCCTTTTAGGGGGCGGAATTAAGATCCTTTGCAGCCCTGAGACCTGCTAGTGCAGATTAAAGCATAAATTAAGATGTCGTCTGCATATGAGGAAATGTCTCAGATTGAAACAGGAAATAAGATGTCCTAAGATCTGCATAAAAAGAAACATCCCAGATTAAAATATCAATTAAGCTGTCGTCTGCATATAAGGAAACACCCCAGATTGAAAAAAAAAAACATATATTTCTTAAAGATTTCAAAATGATATTAAATAAACACTTTTTTATGCACTTATATCAGAAAGGGGTCAAATGTAGAACCCTAGAGGCTTCTTTGGGTATTTCATTTTAGAGAACTCCTTGAGAACAAACAAAGAAACTTTGACTATCTAAAGGACCTGAAAGAAACCATTTTAGAGTACAGATAGGATTACGACAAGTAACAAAAAGCTAGCTAGCTAAAAGAGCTGTAAAATTGGGTAGTAAATATAAACTATTTTGGCTATTTATCCCTCTCAGAGAACCCCCTTTAGAGAAACCCATTGGAACAAACAAAGAGTCCTTGACTGTCTAAAGGAACCAAAAGAAGCAGGTTTTAGACCGCATTACTGTATCAGACAGTGTTTTCCTTCCCTCACGACAACCTGAAACTGTTGGTGTGTAGAACTGTATTCTTGGGAATCTCTTCAGTAGTGTCATAAAGTACTGGTACTGATATCTTCATTTTCTTTGTTATACCATAATCCAGGGGTCCTGTTTTTGTAGAACCTTCATTTCTGAATTGTGTTGCATGAATTAACCAAATGTGCTTTATGTAGGCCTTGCTAATTAGCTGCTAACCCGTGCTCCTCATCCACAGATGCCACCATCCTAAGCTATGATGGCAGTAAATTCATGAAAATCCATCTCCCGATGGCCATGCACACCGAGGCTGAGGATATCACGCTCAGGTTCCGATCACAAAGGGCCTACGGCGTCCTGATGGCCACCACGTCCCGAGACTCTGCTGACACGCTACGACTGGAGCTGGAGACCGGACGAGTCCGCCTGACTATTAACCTAGGTATCTTCGCCTGCGCTGTCCACACATTCGACCTCTCTATAAAATCTACAACAGCAGTCAAATCAGCTAATGACCAAACACATGGGGATTTGTCTCAAAATCTAGTAGTGAGCTGCCCAGAAGCAGATGGGCGTGTGGGTAGCATTTAACCAGAAGGACCTCATAAGGGCCAAATACGCCTCTCAGAATTTTTCCAGCACATACATCCAATCTCAAAATCAGACCTGACTAACTAATATAGACAGTCAATCTTTTCCGCCCTGTACTCACAGCCGATCCTCTAATGCAATGAATAATAATAATTATGCTAATCAACCTTTTGTAATGCACCCTGAGAAAATAATCATAATCTTTGATCCCTCTGTGGAGGAACGTGGAGAAATGTGAATGCCAGATTTCTCCTCCACTTGCTGATCAAAGGATTACAAATGCAGTTGTGGGAGTTATAGCGGCAGTGCCTGCTGGGACTGCAGGAACGATCACGTGTTGGACTGGCGTGTCAAATGTCAGGCGAATCTGCATTGTTAATTAATTATCTGC
Organism: Pangasius mekongensis; assembly: GCA_033441845.1. Taxonomy (NCBI): domain Eukaryota; kingdom Metazoa; phylum Chordata; class Actinopteri; order Siluriformes; family Pangasiidae; genus Pangasius; species Pangasius mekongensis. Next base: position 1,543,892 of record JAKKZJ010000028.1, read on the forward strand.
ATGTCCCAAACGCTAATTATTAAACTACGACATTGGTTATCGACATGCATATAATTTGAAGTGATTTGCATGCCCAAGCTGAGAACGCTGTCATGTATGACTGCCCACAGCGTTCAGATTTGTTTTTTATTTTGCACTTTTCTACTAATTGGCCAAAATGCGTATTCGTCCTACAACATCAGTGGCTTCAGAGCTTAGAGTGTTGTTCATGAAAATGGACGCAGCAACCTAGGAACCTGATTTACTAAAAATCTGTAGGAGTTAAAAAAAACAAACATGTGCAAACTTCTTAACACCCACAAAATGATGCATAAATCATCATTCGGGGCATTTTTTTTTAAACCTTAAAATCCAAAATACAGGGCGGAGTCAACACGAGTAGATTCATTTACCTCCTGAAAGTTACTTTGAGAAAAAAGGGATTGGGTGCAAGTTCATATGACTGAAGGGCAAGTATTAAATTTGCCTATAACCCTGTCAGTGCTGTTTCAAGATAGTTGAAGTAAAACCATTATTTCGCGAGGTCACCTGAATTTATGTCGCAGGACGCCTCTCAAATAATGACACATTTTCTCAAAAATATTCATCATCATTTATTAATAACTCGGTTGATTTTATTTTAGATGTCGGCTTACGGTTGCACCTCTAATGCACGCACTTAAGGAGCCCGTGGACAGGTTTTTAGAACTTATACCTTATGAACAGACACACAATTATGCATTATTGAGAACAATTATCATAGACAAAGATATCCCAAAAAATCAGAAGGGGGTTTCCCTAAAATTCATGTCACGAATATCAGTGCAAATTGCATCTCAGTGACGTCGCACGCAGCATATCGTCTGCATACCGACATTTTGGATCACCGTTAATGCGCAGTTTTAATATCCAACTTTTTAATGCTTTAGACAGGTTGAAATATAATGTCTATTCCATTGCTGATTGGAATCTGATGTATTTTCATTATAATATTGTGATATATTTATACATTATATCAGGATGTACTGTACAAACATGCTCAATAATACTGATTCTGGGCAACTCCCCAGATTTTGAGACTTTTACTCCCATATATGATATTCTCTTTTTCACATACATGCACATACACACACACACACACATACATACACACACACACACACACACACACACACACACACAAGCACTCACTTTTTTTTCTATTTCATTGCTATGTAGAGTATAGAAGAGATGGTTTCAAGAGCTTCAATGGCCAAAAAGTCTGCAACTCTTCACTCACGGCCATAAAAGCACGTCAGCGCTGCTCTAGCTCTACAGAGAGAGAGAGAGAGAGAGAGACAGAGAGAGAGAGAGAGAGAACGCTCTGTGAATCTTCTCCATCCCAAATATACATCCGTCCATCCCTAAACCTTGTCCTTCACCCACACCTCCTTCACCTTCAAAACATAAAACTATAAAACGGAGAGACTTTCTCTTCCCATTCTTCACGATTCTCATGCTTGCGCTCTCCGCGACAGTTCTCCTTCAGTCTGATATACCCGAGTTCTCTACATTACACGCAGGAAGGTCAGACTGATCGCTCCTGAGAGCCCAATTAACACATGGCCTCCCTGTCTATGTATAGTATAAGGTGAGCTCGAGAAAGAAAACCTGAAATGTTAGTCTGTTGTTAAATTTATTCTGGGCTCGAAAGAGAAAGAGAGAGATTTAGCTTACAAGTGGAGCACTGCAAAGGAAATTATACAGTAGGTTTGTTTGTTTTTTTTTTGTTAACACTTTACATTAAGGGTCTCTTAAGTGTGATTTTTTGCTGCATTAGTTAACATTAACAAACCATAAAAATAATTATTTGCTTATTCAATTTCTGACTGAAAATAAGTTTACAAAAAAAAAAAAGAATGATGGCATGTTCCCATGGAGGTGCGGTTATATTAAAGTAATCAAGAGGTGTGATTATTTTTAAGAGGACACTTATTTAACATTTATGGAAGGAGTCTCCGGTGTCAGCGCTTTGTCAGAAGTAAAGCTGTCTCTTTTCCAACATCTTCAGGACAGAGGGAGTTTACATATTAACTTAACTTCTAGAGAGAGAGAAAAAAAAGAGAGGCTGAACTAACCTGTTTTGTGGACGCTCCACAAAATGAAATGTAACTATAAATAGATAAAAACGGTGACGTGTTGGAAAATTTGCTGCGGTATAAAAGGAATAAAACACGTTAGGACGTTCTGTTATAAGAAAAAAACAACAACTTCAACTTCAGCTGGTAACAGTAACTTCCCTTCATCGCACCACCATCATCACCTCATTGTTGATTATTTTCCTATAACAGCATACCCATAAGTGTTTTGTTCCTCACTCAATGCATATAATAATGTTAGTAAAGGAGACCTTAATATAAAATGTTACCCTTTTTGGCAGAATTCCTAACTAGGATACCAAATGGATGCGTTTTACCTTAGGAGCGCCAGGCCTCATTGCTTTCCTGTTGTCAAGGAAGGGTTTTGCCCATGAAGCATTCTGGAGTTTCCTGGAGCCATGTCATTGCAACACATTCTTTGATTACTTTAATGTTTTCCATCTAAAGTCTATTATTTTTATCACTCCAGCTGGAGACCCTGGTGCTGGGTTCTGTATTGAAATACTTCCAAAAAAAAAAGCCCATGAAAACAGAGCGTTCCCTCAGAGAGAGAGAGAGAGAGAGAGAGAGAGAGAGAGAGAGAGCTGACGCTGGATTTTTGGCCGTTTGTGACCACTTTTCTGCTGAGGTTGACGACACACGGAGGTTGATGCCACAATGAAGGGTGAAATGGATTTATTTGATTCTGAGCAGCACGATCCTCAACAACACAACCTCGTTTACCGTATGTTTCATTTGTCTATTTCCGGTTTATCTATTAAACCCAAAAGGATACAGGAAATGTGGGCGTGGGTAAAACTTCTTTCTGTTGGATACTGATAGATGAAGCAATTGTACAAAAATAAAATGATGAATCGTCCTTTTTTTTAGCAGTAAGAGGAACGTGGACGATCTCTTTACTCCTCTCTGGACTCCATTCTCTCCAACCTGTAAAAAAAATACTACATTGTTGATAAGAAGTTATTAAGGAGAAGCAATTTAAAAAAAAAAAAAAAAAGAATTTTTAATTCTCAAAATTTGTAATCATATAGATTTTTTAAGGTCCATGTAGGTACATTTTTAGGTACTTCCAGCACATATCCACTTTTAGAGTCAATATTAAAGAACGTTAACGAATTGTTCGTGATAAAAGTCCCTGTGGTGTGTGTGAGCATTCAAATAAATTTATTCGTATTATTCGTAGCAATCCTAGGAGTTTTGTGACATCACAAACTGAGCAAATACATAGCCCCGCCCCCAAATCAGTTTTATATAGAAGTACTAAAATCTCTGTTTTAATCTCCTTCACAGCTTCACTAAAATAGAAACAATAGAAACAAGATCAATGCGACGTATGTCCGTTTATCTCCCATCTAAAATGGATTCTTAAAGAGCTATTTAAATTTCCAAACACGCGCGGAATTGAAGTGTCGCCTACATCATTATCGCTTGACAGCACTAACACCTGGCTAACACCTCCCTGATTGTGTTATGATGTTAATTCCCTTAACGGTGCATTGTAAATTGACTGACAAACCTGTCTAATCTGGAGTAATGTGTTTAAACACGTCCCAAATGAGGCTTCATTTCAAATTAGCATCAGGATTAATCAAATTCTTTTATTCAATTCAGAATAAAAGTTTATAAGTGTAAGGTGCAACAGGTCGGACACCAGGCTAGTACCAAGCTACACTTCCTGTCCGTTTCCCTGGAGTTAGTAAATAAAATGCTTTAAGAAGACTAAATGAATAATAGTTTACTTGTTTAAAGGGTTAATAGCAATCTAGGTTGAAGGAAAATAAAATTTGAAAGTCTTGAAGCGATTAAAAACGTCTGGAACTATGAATAGTCATGATATGCAAATTAGAAACACCTTTAAACTTTCCACTAATCATTTAAATATCAGACATGATTGGTTCACATAGTTTTGTGACATCAGAAACTGAGCTCCTACATAGGCCCCGCCCACAGTTCGGTTTTTCTATAGAAATGCGATGTCTTGATTGTGAATTTTGTGACATCACAAACTGATGCATTACCCCAAATCAGACTTAATTTAAGGGGGCTTGTGACATCACAAACTGAGCTCATACATAGCCCCTCCCACAAATCATTTTTATATAGCTATATCACAGCTTGGACGTGATAGGTTCAGAGTTTTGTGACATCACGGACTGAGCTCATACTCCCCAAGTCCGTTTTATATAAAAGTACCCTATTACTGTTTACATTTTTTTTAATGTGAGTTTGTGTTTTGGTAACAAATGATTTTTAACAGATTTTTAGATTGACTCACCAATCTATAAAATAGAAACCGTCCAAGAGTGACGTTATTTTTATGATATTTTTGGGAAACAGAATCTACTAAACAACATGGGGCTAACGCATACAAACTATATAACTGTATAACTGTATAACATTCCCTCCAAGCGTTAGACATTACGTTGAAGTTTGTTTGTTGAGGATTTGTGCTGTTCGAAATTGAAATCCGTCCCACAAGGCATCATTCCTGATGTTCCGCCCTCCGCTGTGAGAGAGCAGCACATCATGCGTACATTTCTACACACTGATCGTAACAACGCGTCCGCTCTCTCACAGGCTTTGAGAGGAATGAATGGTCCAGGAATGATTCCTTATCTTGGG
>JAKKZJ010000028.1:1599708-1610742 GCA_033441845.1 Pangasius mekongensis
TTTACTCTGTACCTCTATACAGATCAGCCTGAAAGCATCTGCCTAGGGCCTTTCATTACACCACATATGTGCTTTCAGAAAGTCGAGATATATTGTAGTCTTTATTTCTATCACTAACCTAGCGTTTTAATTGGATTCCTCGCCCTATTTCTGTGCAGCCGAGGTAATATAAGGCTCATTACAAGAGCTACTACACCAGAGGTCAAAGGAAAGACAGTCTGAGCAATTGACCCTCAGTATGCAGCTCGATGGAAACGTCCCATGCATCCTTTTTCTTTCTCTCTTTGTCGCAATTTCTCTCCATCTCCCGGCTCAGACACTGAAGCATATTTAAGATGCTAATCGCTTGGCTTGCGGAGGCCTCACGCTTCATTAAGTGCCGGCAGGAATAGGCTGGGGCGCTGAAATTTAACCCCATTACAGTGCCATTAGCTGCTTTCAGCTCTTCTTCGTCCTCGCCACACACCTTCGCCGACCTCCTTTAACTAGAGTGTGAGTGCTAAAAAGATGACATTTTACACAAGATGCTCAGCAGGCACAGAAAATGCAGAGACAATCTTTAGCTGTCCATCAAACCTTAACAATAGTTTTCCATGAAATTTAGGGGGGAGGGGGATAATAAGAACAATTTCCAAAGTTGAACAGGGGGATAAATATGAAGAAAGAGAGAGTGACAGAAATGAAGAAAGCCAGCGACCAAAAGAGCCACCAACCCGAGAGTGTAATATTTCCAGAACCCCACTATATCCGATGACTACAACAGATCCATATCAGCGTGAGCATCTCGGTAGAGCGAGAGAATGGAGCCATGTGCTGAGGGATAATTATCCTCCACCCCTGGAGCCTGCAAACACACGGCACTGGATTTCACACCCACAACCCCCTCTGTATTTCAGACAGCGCCTGTAAACATCGGGAGATGAAATACAAAGCCCGGAAGGCGACTTGACTGAGCGGATGGTGGGTTTTTTGGGGGGGATTATGTTGGACAGTATGATGAAAAATAATAAAGATATCAGTGACTTGAGTTTCTCTGAAAGATATGTAAGAACATGGTGCTTCTTCGGGAAGAAATGGCGATGAGACGTGTTTGAATTTCTGATAATGCTGTTTGGTTTGAATAATGCAACTGATTACATTTGCACCACTGGTTTGGCTTGCTCGCTCCTGGCAAAATTTACTCCTGAACATACACTTTTTAAAAAAAAAAAGAAAAATCAGGTTCTATCTAGCACCCTAAGGGGATTTACTGTTTGACCCTCTAGGGAACGCTTAGATGTTTTATGTAGAACAAAGTCTTAGCCTCAGATGCTCTACATGCAGAGTGTGTGATATCTTTAGTACGCTTAGTTGGTGACAAGCTTCAGAATCATGAGTGTTGTGGTCTAATTGGTTATTCAAACTTCTATATGTCTAAAACTTTTTAACACTGTCACACAATAAGCTGTGTGGAGAAATATATAGCCTCTGGATTAAAAAAAAAATATATATATATATAAATATTTCCAGCATTGTGAAGCAGTTAGTGTTACATAAACAAGATACTCCTGCATTTTTACTGATGGACTCCAGAAAAGGTCTGTGATTGCCATTAAAATAGTAATTAGCATTTTCTCAATAGGCTTTTTCTTAATTAGCATTTTCTACCCTATACATTCAATATCTCCAAGGACCCCCTTATGATCGCACCAGACATTTAATCTTGAGAACAACAGAGCAAATATTTACAATCATATTAATTTAGTGAGGCCATTTGAGCTTTTTATTCCTAAACCTCTCCACTCACCCTGTGTATCATATTAACAGCACTTCCAGGTTTTTGTTATAATTACAGTTAAAATTTAATATACAGATTAAAATCTTTTATACATTATTTATACTTGCTTGTTTAGCTATCGAGTTGTAGTGGAATCTCTTTGATTACATGAAACTCTCAATTAGGCTCCAACTATTGCGACTAAATAATAGACCTAACAACCGTGATATATTATTTGATAGTAATATCCATGTGATTTCCCTGGAAATACATCATGCACACCTGGGAGTCCCCAGATCCCACTTTGAGAACGAAGCTGCCAGAGTCTGGTACATTTCCTCAATAAACAATGACAAGAACCATTTATTTTCACAGGCCCAGCCACAGACCTTTCCCCACAGCACATCATCAAACATGCAAGAATATCTCTTTTATTCATCACTAACTGCTTGAAATAAAACTTTTTAATAACTTTTAATGACGGGATCCATGAATCTTTTTTCTCAGTCCATTTGCCAGATCTGAAAAGCTCATTGTGCTGCAATATTTAAAGAGACATTTTTTAAATGATCCATCTTAAGAAATGAAGAGAGCCAACTTCAAACTTGCAAAACTCCCAAATCCTGAAACTTGTGGCTTGAAAAGTGTACAAAAATATCCGATGCTCTGAAGCTGGTATTGATGAAGAAACATGTTTGAGAATTCTGTTTGGTTTGAGTAATTCAGCAGATTAGATTGGCACTACAAATGTCATCTGCTTGCTCCTGGCAAAATCGACTGTTTTGACAACTCGCGCAGGATCCCGAAACGTCTGTGCGGCCCAGTCTTTAAAAATATCGCATGCTCGAAGACTGATGTTGGTGACAAAACCTGGTCGAGTTTCTCATGACCCTGTTTGGTTTGAATAATTCAGCTGATTACACTGGCACCAATGGTTTCACCTGCTTGCTCCTGGCGAGGTTCATTGTGTTCGCAAGTCTCTTTCAGAAGTGTGTATATTCGGAAGTGCAGAGATCTAAACAGTCGGCAACTTTCAAGATCCCGAAACTTGTGACAAGACAAGTGTACAAAAAATAGCAGATGACTTAAGTCTTACTGCATTTTCCGTAATGTGCAATCCCTGCTTAAAAGGGTTTCACTGTGTACGGTGTAGATCGGACAGCTGCTGCACTAAACCCTGCAGGCATATTCTGTCTCTTTCTGTCCACCTGAAAGATGTGCGATAGCGTGGAACCTCCTCTGCAATTACGATGTCAAATTGTGTAAATGAACGTTTTGTTTGGATTGGATGGCGACGTCACTAAGGCTTCTGTCGGCGCCTGCCTGCCTGCCTGCCTGCCTGCCTGCCTGCCTGACGCAGTGAGTCAGAACTGAGCTGAAATTTAGCTGGAGGGCTAGACATGGCATGAAAGGGCTTAAATAGAATAAGCAGTGAGTTTGGACAAACTGTGTGTGTGTGTGTGTTCTCTGGAAGCCATGGCCTTGTAAAGCTGGATCTGAAGCTGTATTTCTGATCACTGTGTGAGTAGATACACGATTGCACCCTAAAACTGTATTGAAATGACCAGATATTGGTGTAGTGGTTGCTTCGCGGTAAGAATGTGCTCGGTAACTCCAATTTCATTTCTCTCACTCGCTTCTCGAAGCAGGTGGGTGTGTGATAGAGAGCAGGCCAAGACGAGGAGACACAGGAGCATTTGTCTCTGTGCTGTAAATGATTCCACTGGGCTGCGGAGGACTGGGAAGCAAATATATAAATAAATGCAAAACAGGTTATTGATATTGTTCTTGCCTCATGAGGTAGTTTACAGGAAAATGTGCGGATTACAGTCAGAGTGATGTATGGCCTATTGTTCTAGCTGGAACCGCCAATGAATATTTAAACATCTGCAGCCTGGTGCCCATTACCAAGCATCTTTTCTTTTTTGAGGGAAAATAACTCCAAACACACCCGAAAACCAGTTTAGCAAATTGAGCAATGAAGTTAACCTGAGTGACTGACTTTCTCCGAGCTGATCTGCTGATTAATTTGCGTGTTGGTGCACAAACTGAAAGCCAAACCGCTTTCCACGTTTGCCTTTTACACCATGGGTTGAACTCCAGGATTGGTTCTTATCATGTACAAACATCCCATGTCTTGCTGTTATAGGAAAATAATCACCGTTGGTGTGGTATGATGAAGCGGACGTAGCATAACCACTCCCAAGTTGATCATTTTCCACATCTAGAAGTGTTTTATTCCCATGTCATACTATTTATCCATTTATAGTTACGTTCATGCGTCGTTACTGAGAAACTGCAAAGCGTAAACTTCTGAAGACTGTCGCAAAACCTTAAAGTTGTTACTGTAGAAAACACTGGCGTATTAGAACGAGCGCATTAATATGAACCTGTGATTTGCAGCTGCACTACTGTCAGAGCTGCGGTCATAGAAAATGAATCAACACCTTCTGACCAATCACAGTCCAGTCAGAAAGGTTATATACGTCAGATCCTCACTGGTATGCCTGGCAGAAACAGCTGAATTTCATTCCCGCACTGAACTTTTCTGTGCTAATGTTTACTAATGATGCATCATTTACTTTGATTGTTGTAAGATTTGGCTTAATGTAAAAAAAAAAAAAAAAAAAAAAAAAAAAGCCTGGTATATCATTTATTTCTCCTCCATTCCAATTTCGCTCTGATTTATTGTCTCCCACTTTGCGAGGCTCCACTAGAGCCTGACAGCAAATAGGAAAATTGCAGCAACAACTTCCTCCCTCTGTGCATTCCTTTCATTCCTCTTCTATAATACAGCATTCCTCTGGAAAACGCCTCACTTCAGTGCTTGTAACTTGCTGGAGCAATCCAAACGTCTGGTTTTGGTTTTTGTTTTTTTTTGCAGATCTGTTTTTCCTCCGCGGTCTCTGACAGGTCTGTTGTTCGTGCAGCGCGGAGCCGAGCACCACGACCCTTTCGCTAGCACGTCCACCAGAGCTGAAAATTGATAACGGCTCGTGCTCTGTGAGGAAGTGTGAAACGGTCCGAACTAAAGGCTTGTGCTGGATTCAAAACCCCTCACCGTCTTTGATGTTGTCAGAATTCAGCAGTGCGACTTCACCACTTCCTAAGATAACCGATGTTTTGTTGGAATCTTGCCTTTGCGGTGCTCGAAATATTGGCACTGACCCCGACCCCCACCCTCGCCGACCCCCATTTGCACTGGTGTGCAGAGATTCACAGCTGATGACTGTTGTTATTTTTCTCAGCTAATTTGTTTAATCATATTTCTCCTACCTGATTGCATAATTCTTCACTAATATATGTCAAAGCCATTTGCTCTAATTAACTGCAAGCGGTAGAGACGATATCACAGATACACGGAGGACGGAACTAATTGCCAGCAACACAGTGTTTCAAGTGTACATGTGGAAGTGTATGGTGTCACAACATTTCAAAAATGAAGTGTAAACAGGAGTCTCAGACATATTTCAGTGTATGCACTTAAAAGTAAAAGTCACTCACCCTGCTCCAAAGCTATATAGCTTTTTTTTTTTTTCCCTATAATGATTGGTGGCTCTACACAAAAATCAATCAATCAATCAATCAATAAATAAACATCCGATTCGATGAATATGCAAATTAGCAGTATGCACGTTAAAAATATCAAAATATGCGGATAAAATAAAAAGACTAAAGATTAAAATGTGTTTTATGTAAGGAAGTAAGCGCTCTGTTTGTGGTGGTGTCCTAGGAAAATAATCAACGACGGAATAGTTTGATGAAGTGAAGTTATTGTCATCACCTTGAGGTTGATTATTTTCCAAGAACGGCACATCCTGGAGTGCTATATTCCCCTTATACCACGGCAATTTTCCAGAAATGACCATTTTCTATTGATTAAAGAACGACAGGTCATACTTTTCGTCCACTTCCAGTTACATTTAATGTTGTTCGTTAAAACTAGTCGGCGCTCCCGCACCAGTCTCTCTTTATTTCTTTCTCTTGAAGCTAAAAAGACAAAAAAGTCATGTAACCGAGAAACCTCAAAGCACAACCTCCTCTGTCCTGAAGCTGTCGGAAACGTTACAGCTTTACCTCCGAGTGCTGATTAATATCAACCTGTGATTAGTCAGAGCTGCTGTTCCAGAAAATCAATCAGCAGCTTCTGACCAATCAGGTTTGCCAATGAGCTGTTAAGCCTTTTTTTTTTTTTTTTACACTTTGACTACAGAAGTTAATGACCCCTTTTTCCTCTCTCTTTTTTTTTTTTTTACACAGCGGGAACGACGTACATATTCGGGCGTGAAGGAGGTAAGATCACGTACACGTGGCCGCCCAACGACAGGCCGAGCACCAGAGCTGACAGGCTGGCACTGGGCTTCAGCACCCAGCTTAAAGACGCCCTGCTCATCAGAGTGGACAGCTCCTCCGGACTGGGAGACTATCTCAAACTGCACATCGTGAGTGGACCCTCATTTATATCCTCCAACACACACACACACACACACACACAGATGTAAAATCGATACCAAGAAGCATTGAAGCTCTTCTTGTTTTTTCCATTCATTTCTCCCTGTCTCGAAGAGGAATAACACATGACGGGATGTGGGTTGATTATTTTCCTATAACAGCATGTCCCATCATGTTTTTTTTTTTTTTTCCTTCCTCATTGTGATGGTTATGGTGTTTGTCATTCTGACATGTTTACACAGTAGTCTATCAGAAGTGTTGGTACAGAAATATGATTAAATTTTTACCGGCTCATCTCGGATGAACACGATATTAAAAATTCAGGCTGCTCTCTCTCTCTCTCTCTCTCTCTCTCTTTCTCGCTTTCTCTCTCTCTCTCTCTCTCTCTCTTTCTCGCTTTCTCTCTTTCTTCTTCTCTTCTTCCTGGTAATGTGGGCTGTTATACGCATCTCTGACCTGCTCACCGACCTTCCTCCTCCTCCGAAAAAACACCCACACACCCTCACACACACACAACATAGCAACACTAACACAAACACACACAATGCATAATGAACTCACACACACACACACACACACACACACACACACAGTTAGAACGTATAATCCAAATCAGGCAAGAAATTCACTGCTTACTGAAAAAGCATTTCACGGATTTCACACATTTATGCCCTGAACTGTAACATTGTGCGACGTGGTAAATTTAAAGGACGTGAAAATTTAACATGTGATGATAAACGAATAAATGAATCATGTGTAAAAAATCACATGTGAAAACAAATTGTTTGGAAAAAAAAAAATCACTGGAAAATAAAAGACTCGTTAAAAGAATTAAAAGAATCCTATGTGAAAATAAACGAGTGGTGAAAAAAAAAATCATGTGAAAAATAAATTCATCATATAAACGATGTGGAAAAAAAAACATGAATCATATAAAAAAAATCAGATGTAAGAATAAATGAATCATGAAAAAAAATCATGTAAAATTCTATTCTATTTTTTTTAAATCATGTGAAAATACATGAATCATCTAAAAATCATGGGAAAAATCCATGAATCATGTACAAGAATCGTGTGAAAAATAAATTAATCATTAAAAAAAAAAAACGTGAAAATAAATGAATCATGTAAAAATCACGTGAATCATATGTACTGTAAATGAATCCCATGTTTAAAAAAAAAAGGAAAAAGTAAGGGTAAACTGACAGAGTGAGTCGTATATAGTGTGTATAATGTCTCACATACACACACACACACACACACACACACACACAGTGGTAGACATCAGCTGAGATCAAGTCAGCCTCGAGTTGTCTCATGAGTGGGTAAGGGGGAGAAGCTGGTTGTCTTGAGCACACATACACACACACACACACACACACACACACACACACACACACACACACACACTCTGACGCACAACTCCCTCTGTGCTTCCTGAGCTCAGGGAACTCAAAGACATGCCTGAATATAGCAAACATTAGCATGTCCGCTACCTTCGAGACTCCAGCCTGAGAACAGGAGCGAGAAGAGGAGGACAGGAGCGATGGAGAGATGCAGAGAAAGAAAAGACGGCTAGAGATCGGTGTAGTGATGCGTTTCCTGTGCTCGATGACTCAGCCTCTTTCTCGCCTAACGATGGGGCTTTCTAATAGAGCGCACACTTGGCTGTGATAAAACCCGTCCATGTTGCACACACCATAAGTGTCTCTCTCTCTCTCCTGTCTCTCTCTCTCTCCTGTCTCTCTCTGTCTCTCTCACTCTTACTGGTTTTCTTTGTTTCCCTCTCCCTATCTCTCATTTTCTTTCTCTCCCTCCCTTCCTGTCTTTCTCTGACTCTCTCTCCATCTCACTCTCTCTCTCTCTCTCTCTCTCTCCCCCTCTCTCTCTCTCTCCTTATCTCTCTGTGTCTTATTCTGTTTCTCCCAGTCTCTTTCTATGTCTCTCTGTCAATCTTCTCGACCACTCTCTTTGACTCTCCCCCCACCTCTCTCTCTCTCTCTCTCACTCTTATGTAGATTAATATAATGATATTTGAAGCATGCTGGGTTTTACATATTGGAAGCAACAACGAAAGGACAGAGAGAGAGAGAGACAGAGAGAGAGAGACAGAGAGAAGTAGATCGAGAGAGCGATAAAGAGAGAGACAGGCAGACAGAGAGAAAGAGGAGAATGGTGCCGTGGTACCTGATTATGCAATCGCCATTGAAAATGTGAAATGCAATGAAGCTAGAACAAGACAGCGTGTGTGTGTGTGTGTGTGTGTGTGTGTGTGTGTGTGTGTGTGTGTGTCCGTGCATGCACACTGCCAGTCAAAAGTTTTGAACACCTGGAGTTTCTTATGGTTTACTACAGCTTATCAGAAGGTTTTGATTAATTTTCTGCAATTCTAGTTCGTTCTAGTACTAGTTGAAAAAAAAAAAAACGTATGTAATCATTGATATGACGATGTGAAGATTTCTTAAAAGTAAGGAGATGTTTATTCAACATTTACGGAAGGAGTCTCCAGTGTCAGTGCTTTGTAGCAGTCTGAGGTAAAGCTGTAACTTGCTGTTTTCCGACATCTTCAGGACAGAGGATTGCAGTAGGACAAGGTGTGTTTTTTTCAGCTTCAGGAGAGAGAAAACAGCGATGATGTTAACGGAACGACTGCGTAGCTGCTATAATGTAAGCCGTAAGTGATAACTTGTTTCACGGACTTTCCACTACTACAAACAGATAGAAAGTATATCATGTTGTTCTTTAATAAATAGCAGTTGTATACGTAAGCAAATTGCTGTGGCGTAAGAGGAATAAAACGTATTGGGATGTGCTGTTGTAGGAAAACTTCACTCCATTGCGTTTTATTCCTAACATAAAACACCGAGCAATATTTCCATGAACTGATTAAGAGAAGTGAGATAGCGCTATTGCTAGACTCCACTGTCAGACCTTTGCCTTAATTTGTGCTTTTTGCCCTTTTAAGAAACTTCTAGAATATATTCTACCGCTATCTGTGTTAGGCTCGGTGTCAAGCTCTGGCTTGTGTTGTAAAAAACTGTAAAATTATGTGCATTGTGATTAGAAGTGGAGCTCCAGGTCGCTGGACTGTGTTATGCAAAGTACAGAACTTGTTAACAGTCCACACAGACTGCAAAAAAAAAAAAAAAAAAAAAAAAGCAGACCAATAGCCGTGTAAGTTCCCGAAGAGTCCACCTCATTGAGCACACGCAGGGTGAAAGGGGCGTTTATTTTAATGCCGACGTAGCCGGAGTTGGGAGCAGTAGTTTAGTTTCCATTAATGCTCTTCTATAGAGAGGATGACAGGCGCAAATTGGATTTGAGGGTTCGCTGGAGTCTGGAATTAAGGCGGATGGTAATGCGGCGGACTCTTTTCCACTGCAGCTTGTTTGGGCGCGTTTATTTTCGAATGAGAAATGTTTGCCGTGCTCGGTTTCATGCTTTTTTTTTTTTTTTTTTTTTAATATCACATCCTGGGCTCTTTCTTCTCCCCATTAACTCTGAGAATCTCTTAAAAACGCAGCCTTAAGCTCTATTCAGGCGGGATTTGTTTTGCACAAGGAGCCGAGCTAATTCCATCCTTGGCGATTTTATTTCTGGTAATGTTGCCATTTTTCTTTCTCCACCCCTGAGAAGGTTCCAGCTCCAAATTACCCTGCTACTTTCTTTCTTTCTTTTTTTCTTTCGTTTGTTTTTTTTTTCTTTTCTTGTTTTTGAAAGAAAGTATTTTAGGTAAGGTGGGAAAAAAAAAAAAATATCATTTCAAAGAGAACGATCCTGCAGGGTGATTAAATGAACCTCGCTTTATATCCGTGTGCACCACAATATTATGCACTTCATGATTTAATAATATGACACGGACATCTATAATCTCGAGTACGTCCATAAAAGAAAGAGAAATATGTTCTCAAACACCACGCTGAGAAACTAACGCTGGGCCAATTCCTTCCATTTTAGCTGCTACTCAGTCATTATTATTTCAAATACGTTCAGCTACACGTGGATATACGTTCCTCCTGCACACCGAGCTCGTTTCTTTTTCTATAAATTAGTCGGAACACGGTTGCTAGGCAACTAGGAAACATCCAGCATAACCTAGCTATTGACTAGAATTAACAATTTTGCCACCTAGCTACTATTTTATAGACACTAACACCAGGGGTGGCACGACTACTCCAAAAGTGGTGGGGCAAAATTTGACTAATCTGACTAAAGACTGATTTAGAGTGAGCGATTAAAACAACTGTAATATTCATATTTATATCCTTTCAAGCAAATCATATAAATCTGCGAGTTACTGAGGTGCTTCAGAGACAGGCAAATGGAAACAGGTTGAAAACAATCGCTAGCTGGTGCTTAAATTGATGCTTCCTGGGAACCCAGATCTTGGGATGCTGGTCTGTCCATCATCTATTATCAACTTTCTTTCCCTAAAAAAAAACAAAAACAAATACGATGGTCACTATGGTCTGACTGACTAAAGCCTGGTCTGTCCTCTGTCCTTGTCTGAGAGAAGCGGTACATCTGTCATTTGTCGATAAAACCATATAAACTATGCATTTTGCTTTAAGCGCTGTATGGAGCCAGGGTCTGATTATAATACAGCAACAGGACACATCACACCGTTTAATGAACGTCAGAGTAGTTTGTTTCGACCCCACACGCTTTATTTTGCATTTTGCTCCTCAGGCAGCTAATAACAGCAAAAAAAAGAGTTCACAAAGTTAGCTAGCACTAATCCTAAACTATAGTTTAAAAATCGAAGACATGTTCACATTTGTCACTGTAGTAACTGTTTCGCTAAACGTTTTCCCAGCAAGTCTTAC
>JAKKZJ010000028.1:1610842-1645391 GCA_033441845.1 Pangasius mekongensis
AGTTTAAAAATCGAAGACATGTTCACATTTGTCACTGTAGTAACTGTTTCGCTAAACGTTTTCCCAGCAAGTCTTACTTACTTTATTAGAAGAATGTCGTTTGAGGAATGTTCCTGTAACCGATTCAGAATACAGAATATGAGCGTATATCACTTAAAATACTGAAAAGTTAACAATACTGATTTAACACGCGACTATTAACCGCCAGTGAGTGCCAAAGCACGGTTAACCCTTTATTGCTCATAGGAGATCCTCTTTTGGAGAAATGCCCCACCATCCCACTGAGCTGGAGGTTTTGATCGGATTTTCAACCGAGTCAGACCTGTCTGTTATTGCCTGAAGAGCTGGTCACCGCCCCAGTGTTTTAAAAAGTGCTGGGTCAAGTGCCAGCTCGCCCCTGTTGCTCCGGCGGCCCTGACTAAAACAAGCCGAAGTTGTCAGGAATATAAACGTTTTCCTCCAATATTTTGCTAAATTACTCGTAAAATACTCAGGATGACTAAAAGTTACACTGTAATTACACTTCAACCGCTTTGCCCACTAGCTTGTGTTAGCAAAGACCACTAACAGACCTTCCATGGGTTCTGGCATGACGAGAAGCCTCAACATCAACAGCTTTCTGTTTCAGTCTACGAACTGATTTCAGTTTTTACGAATTGAGAATAATGGTCGATTATCTGGCACGGGTTTTACATAAAACATGCCAATCTTTTCAAACTTATATCCCAGATAAGTGAGAGATAACGTCTCTTTGACTATTAGCTTAGTAGTGCAAATTTTCTCTTCCGTCTTTATTCGGTCAGGGGAATTAGGTGCTACTCAGTCAATTTATTTCCGTCCGCTTCTTCTTCCATCCTTAGGAACAGTGAAAATAACTCAAGGATAGTCTTAATAATTTGAGTCCAGTCCATATTGGGATTTGTTAAGCAGGTGTTGCCTCTTGCATTGGAGCTCAAAAACCATTTTAGACTTCTTCAACAAAATTCAAGAGTTTTTAAAAAAAAAAAATGAGCAGAAAATAAAAAATGAAACAAAAAAAATAGATAAAATACTTCCTTCCGGCCATTATAACATCATGGAGGCTTCATTTTTTTTTCTTTTCAAAATCCATGAAAGGTCTCATTTTGTCCCCATACTGTCTTCACTGTCTTGTCAAAAAAAAATCCTTATAGTAATAACAAAATAACCAAATATGTCAATAAAAACTGGTGATTAGGGGCTCTAATAAATGACAGCTAAAGGCTGGAAGGCGTATTTTATATTTGTACACATCACAAACGTGGATTTGTAAGAAAAAAAATATTGCTGTAGACACAAGAGTTTGATCACTGAGAACACACGCAAATATTTTACTACAAAGGTCACTGTGAGAAGTTAAAACCATCCAAATACAGGCTGAGGTTAAATTATTCCTCAGTTCTCACGATGTGTCTGCTGCTTTACTAAAATCAAACCCTTGTTTACCTGTGCGCGCGTGTGTGTGCGTGCATGTGTGTGTCTGTGTGTGTGCGTGCGAGTGTGTGTGCGTGCGAGTGTGTTCTCATCACCACGCCTCTCTCAGGACAGCCGGTCGTCGAGGGAAAAGTCGGCGGCACGCTATTCCCCCTACACCTATTACACCAGCTGCCCTAAGGCGTGAAGTCACACCGTGCAAGTTTCATGCGTCGTCCCTGCAACACAACAAAATGGCAGGCTGACAGACGTGACTCTCGCACGCTATCCGTCGTCTCCGCGTTCCCTTGTGTAGGCCGCGATCAGCTCGCTTTGCCGAGCGACGCCTCAGAGGGAGCGTATGAAAGGCGGAGAGGTTGACGCTCCTCCTCGCAGTTACTGAGGAAACGGAAGGACACAGAATCCATGTCTATATAAAATAAGCAAAGGAAATTCAAAATAGAAAACACATCACGTGCACCTAACGTCTAGATGACCGTGTATTAAATATTAAGTACCCCCCCCCCCCCCCCCACCTCATCCATTAAATGAAATGGACCATCACTACTGACCAGATATTATTTATTTAGTGGAAATTCTCAGTAAAGTTGACATTACTGAGGACACAGTTGCTAAGCAGCAAGGAAATACAGACATCAAGCATAATCTAGCGTTGTAACTAGCTAGCTTTTCTAACATATACATAGTACTTGTCATATTTGTTATATGCAATCATTTTACTGACACAAAAACAAGCTGACACTATCAGGAATATTAATCTTTTCTTCAGATATGATAAAAAAAAAAGACACAATATGGCTAAAAGGATTCTCTAAAATTTACTTTTATTTGGTTCAGCAATTTTACATTTTCTTTCTCCACCCCAAAAAAGCTATTGTTTTTATTTGCTAGTTCCTAGGCAACTAGGTAATATAAGCACCAAGCATAATCTAGCTAGCAACTGGGGCTAGTGGTTAATCTGGCTAGCTGTCAACTGTTATAGAACGTATACAATTATTTTATAGACACAAAAACATGCGAAAATTGTCTGGCTTATTATATTGGATAATTACTAATATTGCTAAGTTACTAAATTACCTGCAATTATTAAATTACTAAATTACAATGACTAAATTTTTTGACAAAAAATCAGGAATAACGCGAAACTTCACATGGAATCCTTTTTGTAAACAAAAACGTATGTAGCAAGAGTTGCACTGGGACAAATAGTCGATAAACTAGCATCTCAAGTTTTACATAAAATATTAAGATCTTTGCATATTTATGTACCAAGTTGACGTCTTTCTCACTGTTAATTTAGTGTTATTGCTATTTCTTAAATTTTACTTATAGATGTAGCATCACAATCCATAGCTACATTTAGTGTTGATTAAGTTGTTTACTTCAAGCTTCGCGACGTCAAAAAGAAGTTCTAGTAATTCTTAATTCTGAACTACGGCGTTCAAATCTTTGTGTGTATTAGGGATGAAACACAATGCCACTATCTGTATTTATATCTGTTTGGCGCTCCAAATATTCGCATCTTTATTATTTAGATTTAAACTCGAAGTGGGTGTGGCCTAAACCAGGCAATAGAAATCAAGGTTTGGGGAGAGATTTAATGTGGTACAGATAATTGATGTAGCAGTAGCAGGTCTCAGACAAAATAAAGGAATGTTTTGAAATTGCTGTGTCTTACAGAGTCAAAACAAGGACACATCAATGCATGGTTAATCGAACTGAACTGAATCATTTTGGACTGGATGTGAATCGACTTGCATCGGTGCTGAATCATAAGACATCACTAATGAATTGATGTTATAATTAAGTAATTATTTAACTATATCTCTTTTTTTTTTTTTGAAATCATATTGCACCGTATACTACTTATGAATAGGGCTGTAGTCAGTATCACTATTGTCAAGTCCAAGACCAGGGCGAGCCGAGGTCAAGTCAAGAATGAGTCTTAATGGAGTCGAGGCCAAGTCAAGCTCATGTCCAAGTGAAGTCAGGATCGAGACTGAAAACCATCAAATCCTTTCTGAGGCCAAGTCTTTACTTCAGCTTGAGAATTATCCAGTAGGTTTAGCCATATAATGGGGTTACCACTAGAAGACCACTAAAGAAAATGTTGGTCAAGACCAAGACCATATTTAGCTAGACCAATGCCCAAGACCTAAAAAGTCAGAGACAAGTCCAAGTACAACTGGTAATATGGTCAAAAGTAAGTACCTGACCATGACCCCCATGTGGTTCTTCCCCAAACTTTTGCCACAACTCTATATTAAGGCCATGCTTTTGGAATGGGATGCTCAAGCGCATATGAGTGTCATGGTCAGGTGTCTACATACTTTTGGCCATAGTGTATCTTCGAGACAAATCCGGGCCAAGACCAGATTCAAATCCTATAGTCCTCCTACCTATTGAGATGCTTATTGCATTGTCTGAAAGAGGGAGATTCACAACCCTAGAATCTACTTGGTTCTATTTCCCAAAATATCAACAAACTAGTAGCCTAACCGAAACCACCATGACCAAGGATGCATTTGTATCTGTTTAGAACACATTACCTGTTCATTCTGAATGATGTCTTTGTATTCAGCTCCATCCCTGATGTGTATATAGGAACCTACATAAGATAAAGAAACCTGCACTGATCTCTTTTTCCTCCTACTCATTCTGAACCAGAAGGAACATGAAAGACCCAAAAGAGAAAAGGTACGGGATATATGAAGACTGCAGTTCTCAGCACTGTTCTTTATGAAAGCATACACACTGGCACCCAAGCACACACACACACACACACACACACACTCAGCTCTCTACTCTGATCTATCTCCTCTTTAATGAGGAGTGTGATGCGAAACACCTCCACGAATCCGCCCATCTATTTTTGACAGATCTACCATCGCTTGCCTTTAAAAGACTCACATATATGTCTTTGAGTTGGTGAAGTCCTGGGGGACTCCACCTCTCTCTTGTTTTATTTTGCTATGCTTTGTTGTGTGTGTGTGTGTGTGTGTGTGTGTGTGTGTGTGTGTGTATGTGTGTATGTGGGTGCGGTGTAGTCAAGCTGGGGTTTGAGGCTCAGATGTGAAGCAAGACCTGTGAATGTGATTCCAGGAGATGAGGAACACTCACGGGGGGGGGGGGTTGGGGTGAAAGAATACACCATCGAATTCTGCATTATTAATCTCAACGTGAAAAAGAAAATATGACAATATGTTCGAAAGATCCTCATTTCCTCATTCTTGTGCTCTTGTGTTCTTTATATAGCACCTGAATCTCCGTAGTTTCGAGACGACAAAACAAACAGCAAAGATCTACAGTGAAGTTATTAAAACTGTGTGCTAACGCGTCGTCTGAACAGTTACTTCTTTTAAACTTTTTTCTTCTTCAAGCGTTCATAGCTTCCTGTAGGGTTCTGCTAAATAATTACTTAAATAATAATTAGGGTTTATTAAATAATTACTACTAGTTGTAATATGATGTAAGATGTAGACGTTCCATGTCATGCTGCTATAGTAAAATAATCAACGACGGGATGGTGTGATGAAGCAGAGTTACTGTTACCACCTGGGAGTTGATTATTTTCCTATAACAGCATAAAAAAGTGTTTTATTATATGCGTATAACTCTTATACCATGGCGATTTGTTTGGCAATGTCTCAATGTATTGAATAACACCTCATACTTTTTATCAGTTTATAGCTACATTTAATGTTGTGGGATGTTAATGCTTTCCTTCTGACATCCCATAAACTCCTTTTATAAACATTATATAAATATCTCCTTCACCATATCAACAATTCCACGCATTCATGTGGAGCGTCCACTGTACAAGTCCGTGTGAATAAGCTGTTACTATAGAAACGAGCGAAATGAATCAGCAACTTCTGACCAATCAGAATCCAGAATTCAAAAGCACTGTGGTAGAAACCTGAACACAGAGCAGCAGCGGTGAGTCAAGAGGAAGCATTCTGCTCAGCCGTAGCATAACGGTAATGCAGTGATACTCAGAGCACTAGGAGAGAGCGAATGGGTGGGCCGGCCGGGGCCGTGCTACATTAGCTTCAGTGGCGTCGTTCAGCGGTTCCGTCTCACTTCCGTCTGCGAGAAGAGACGAGAAGGGTAGGGACAGCGAAAGGGTGATGCGTACTAAATGCAATTACATGCGAATCACAGGCCACGTACCACATTACAGACAATTTCAATTACATCAATTATATTATATCGTCATAAACTGGGCCTAATGCTTTAATATGCCACTATGTCACAGTGCATTCATTATGATAATCCAGATCTGATAATATTCATATGCTTTTTCGAAGATTCCATATGCTTGCCTGTTTAATGCGATGTAAATCGAGGCTGACTGGCTAGGAAACATATGGTTGCTTTGACAAAATTAGATAAATATGAGTTAAAGTGATATCGTGTCCCATTTCATTTGAATGTAGACTAGCTGATTATGTTTGACTTTTTTTTTTTTTTTTTAAACGATGGCCTGCCTAAAATTTTATCTGATTGGAAAGAAAGAAATCAAGGAAGCCCTCACATGGCTTCCTTCCAAGATGGCTGCCGCTTTCATTTGTGTTGATGCAGCTGACCCTGCAGTGCCAGCGACTGCACCCCGCCATCAAGTTTCATCTCATCTGTGAGTGCAAGCGTGCCGGAGCTATCACCGCTCATCTTTCACATCTTATCATCTCATCCGTTCATACGAGAGCCCAGACGCCAACGACCTACATGGAAGCCTGTGAGGAGGAGGTGAGGGAGAGGAGAGAGAGAGAGAGAGAGGGACGAGGATGAGGGATGGAGAGCTAGAGAGAGAGAGAGAGAGAGAGCGGAGTTGGAATGAGTTGTCTAACGAGTGTGCATATGAGAAAAAAGGAGATGACGAGACGGAGAGATAAAGAGGAGCCAAAGAGTTATCTGACAGGACCGCGAATGAAGCCGTGTAAGAGGAGGGGAGAAGTATCGAGTGATGAAGTAGAAGAATAAGACAGAACGATGGCCGGAGAGATATTGAGTAAGGGGACAGAGGAGGCAGCAGTTAGAGAAGGATGGAACACAGGATTTTTTTATTGGTGCCGGTAATTATAGTCAATAACGCGTCATTCCGAGCAGTGATTCGATGAAAGGCTTTGTGTGGCGCTAGAGTGAGTAATATCGCACTCTCGACTGGGGAGGGGACTTCGTTTCTGTGGCTGAGTTATTGCATTACACGTGTTTGGTGTTGTCTGGAGAAATAGAAAAGTGCACGAAAGAGGTTTGGGTGGATCATGGTGGACGGATCGGACCGACGTTTCGCTCTAACGGTAACCGAATAAGAAGAGCCTCCTCCGGGTTGGTGATGAGTGTTTCCGATTCTTTGTGTCTACTTTCAGAGCTTGGACAACAAATCCGTAAAAGAAACGGTGCAGTTTGTGCCGTACCGAAACACGTTTCCTCGGTAACGGCATTATTCCGGTCAGGATTGTGGTAGCTCTGCAGCTTGTCCCCGGAATACCGGGCGGAAGGCAGGAATACACCTTGAATCGTAGGGTACCATGCTAATTCACACTTAGAGACAATTTATCCTTGGAGACAACTTTGGAGGTGTAATACTGCTGACTGCAGACCCGTCGGTTGATGTGCACAAAGTAATGGCACCCCTCAATTTTCCATGTCCATCAACGGGTCAGTGGTCAATTCTAAAACGTGACTTTTATGGTGGCCGTTCCTAAAAACAGCATATGTGCTAATTCAAGCCATGATTCTCCAAGCTGGGTGAACATTGCACAGAGATGCTGAATACATTCATGACAAGAGCGAATTTAAAATCGTCTGGCTACAATTAAAGCCCAGAGGTTTCCGATCATAGCTGTGTGTCAGACACTGCCGCATTTCTTTTTCCTTAAATACATTATGTCAGTGTTAATCTTCAGGACAACAGACGTAAAGATATGGAGATAATGAGTGGACATTAAAAAAAAAAAAAAAAAAAGTCAAGCTTTGAAAGTCAATCTCATGCATAGAAACTGTAGTGGGATGCTTGAAGTTAAGAGGAAGCTCAGAAGAATGAAAAGGAAAATGAATAAAGCCTGGAGGACTGTATTGTCATAGCGCATGGAGGTTGTTCGGTCTCGACACAGTTTCTGAAGTCTGAAGACTGCAGGCTGCGGTTATAAATAGAAACCCTCTTTTTTTTATTATCTAGCATTATGTGTTGAAGTAAGGGACTGAGTAGATTGACTAGAAATGGGTTAGGGATGAATCGTGCGCAGACTTATAGTGTTGAATAATGCACTATGAATAATGGCAGATACTGTCTGTACTTTGGGACCAGAGTTACAGAGGTCACAGGTTAAGGGTCACACCATCAGGGATCATCAGGGAGTTGTGCACGTTTGGTTCACTAAATCATATCATTATTATACTGAGAGCTTTACACAATGTCTCGAGGCCTATGGTGATGTTTTAGTTAAATAAGATGTAAAAAAAAAAAAAATTGGGGGTTTTTAGAAAATAATCAATGACAGGGTGGTGCGATGCGCTTCAGTGCGAAGTGTTTCATTCCTCTTACCACTAACACTATTTTATTTACTAAAGAACAATGTTACAATGTTTATCCCTTTACGGTTACGTTTTATGTTGACTACAAAATTAGTCCCTGTTATCACTTACATCAGAGCAGCTCTAAACAATCGTCTCGTCAGCAGCCTCTCCTGCTATTTCTCACTCTGGAAGACGAAAATATAGTTTTATTAGAAGCCCACTGTATAAAGCGTATGCTTATTTTGGGTTTTAAGTCAGCAGTGGTTACAGTGATGGTTGTTATGCATGGATTAGTGAAATGAGAGAAATGGAAATGATTTCCATTTAGTGTAAAACATTAGATTTTGATATTAAAACCTGACGAACATCACATACTTCATATTTCATACTCGGTTGCATAATATATAGAGCATAATGTGTAATTTAGGACATAAAAATGGCAATAACAATGATTTAATGGCTAAATATACAGTTCAGAGAATGCGATTTTTAGCTGCCTTCTAATAAGATTTCCTTAACAAACTATTTTTGTGCATTGACGCGTTCTCTGTGTCAGATTATATGATGAAGATCCTCTAACAAGAGACCTGCAGTTAAAGATGAAAGAACATTACTTACGTTATCAGTCAGTGTGATGCTTGGCTTGCGTAAACACAACCATTCTTCAAAGTGAGCTTGAGGTAGCAAGGATTTTTTTCTGTCCATTAGCATGCGCTATTGACACTTTGCCTTCGACACGACAGAATTTGTGACAGAAATCCTCCTATTGGTGGATTTTAGACGAGCACCATAGCAGCGCTTACCCTAGGAGATTTTAATCGAACATTTCTTACACTGCCAGCACTTCGTTATCAGCCATTTTTGGTAGCAGCGGAAATAAATTGTCATTGGAAGGCCACCAGTATCAACTCACGACTGAAGGATTCTTTGGAAATTGTACGAAATTCTGTGAAAATTGAAGAAGAATGTGTGAAAATTGTACGGTGTAATTATACACCTGGCTTCAGTGAATAGCTGGCTTAAGCTTAGTATCCATAATTTCCATATTTTCCGATTGTGTTAGTGTTGTGAAAACTTTAAGCACTAGAATGGAGAGTGTGTTCAATATGCGTGTTATCAAGTTATCAGACATAAAGAGATGCCACGGCTTATTCCATTCACTACATCGTCCATTAACGGAAACCTCTTTAACGATCACCTCTTGGTATCGCTGTACTTTGCGTTTCAATAATTGGCAGCAAAAGGCTTTTCGATTCTCTTATGTGGCTTTTTGCTTAAGGCAGTTCAATTAAAGTGATGCGGAGGGATGTGTTTCTCGCCATGTTTTTAGCGTTTAATCTTGTTCTGATTAAAGTACTCTTTCCCCCCCCCCATCTGCTTTTACCTGTTTTCTTTTTCTTCCCTCTTTTGTGAATGTATAATTTGGCCCAGGAAGTAGGCTGCGATTATTTAAATGCAATCATTGCAGGTGCATCTCAGTTAATTAGTCCATAAATGTTGCTTGTGTCCTATCGTGCTGTCCACCGAGCCTGTTGCGAGGCAGGTGAAATATTAATCTGCTTTCTCTTTCTGGACAGCTTAATTACATTTGAAAGCGTGTGTGTTTTTCCTACCTTGCCTCAGAAGGCTTTTAAAAGTGAGCACCACGTACAGCCATACTGATTCTTAATTACGCTTCCATGCAAAAAACAAACAAACAAAAAAAACAACAGCAGCGCTGGAGCTCCAGAGCTCTACCGGCTGCAGAGATTGTATGTGTCATTCATCTGTAGACTGTAATTCTTTAGAGAGGAAAAAAAAACAAATAAGAAATGAAAAGAAGTGGTGCATAGCAGCATTTTTTTTTCCTATGAAGCCCATATTCAAAATTCATCATAACTTTTATTATAACTGCTTAGAATTCTTTGTAAGTTGATAACGATTCCGTGAAAGAATTTAGACTTTTCTCGACTCTAATAATTCTTCATAAAGCTCCAATAATGTGCCGTAAAAACAATGTGCTATAAACAACTGATAAGTTATGATCATGTCATAATGCAAAGTCGCTGTTCATTATAATGCCATGTGCTACACTGAATAATAATAATAATAATAATAATAAAGCAACTTTAAAACGTATTAACAGTTATAAAAGCGTCATGAACATTAGAAAATGTCGTAAACGAGTGAATATGTTAAATTAGGTTGTAAGAAATTCATCGTGCTGTTACGTGAGAAGAGTGAGACGTCAGAGAACGATAGCAGAGTCAAAACCAGGACACTGATAACAGCAAAAGGCTTGGCACGTCGGGAGAAACGCACACTGAGCGATACTTTGTGATTAGCAAACGTCTATTTAAACACTGAGGCTTTGATTGGAATCAGATGCGTGTAATCGGAAGTCGGGTGAGCTGGAGCATTGGGAGTTGTAGTTCTGAGCGGCCATATTTGTTAGCCATGGTGCAGCATGGGAGTTGCAGTTGGTTGCTGATTCTGCTGCTGAGGTCACATGTATAAAAATCAGATAAGAAAGTGAAAATGAATCAACAAATTAAGCATTTGAAAAAAAAAAATCACACGTGAAAGTAAACGAATCATGTGGAAGAACCACATGTAAAGTTCACACGTGACGTTCACGTGACCTTCCCGTAAGGGACGCTTCACTGAAAGTGTTACCTTTTTTCCTTCTTATTTTCTAATATGTGTTCCTGAGCGCACACATATTAGAAGATGTGTGAGAGGGATAAAAAGGGGAAAAAAAAAATAATTAAATAAATAGAATAGAAAAAAAATCAATGCAGCTGTCTAGTATTGCCGCTCTCTCCTCTGAGTCATTACTCTCAGGCAATTATGGCTCGTAAAAGCCAGCGTTATTTGTATGAAAATATCACGCACAGCTTCGACTTGACCTCCTCCACACCCACCCAGCATGATACAGTTCCTGATCGATAATTAGCTCACCAGTGCTCTGCCTCGTGTTCTGCCTCAATCTATAAGCAAATGCTGCTGGAAAGAAAATGTTTATCAGAAATCAGTATCAGAGAAGCATTACGAAAGTGCCAATCGCTTAATTGTTACTGGTTTGTGATATCTTAATGGAGAGGTCATGTTTGGAGCAGGAAAAATGGAGAAACGGTCACAGACGGTGAACAACACGTTTAATTATATTAGCGTCCGTCTGGAGGAAAGAGAGGATCGGAAGATGTGGTTTGGATAATGGCCGATGGGATGTCAGTCTTTTGGCAGAATAATAGATGACGTGGAATCCTTTCTACGCAGTTAGCATCGATGCCGCCAGTGAGGAAGCCAAACAGACTTTGCCTTAGTGTCTGCCTTTTGGTTCCTCCAATCGATTCGCACAGAAGCTCAGGTTCATCCTGTTGTTCGTCTTTATCACAGACTGAAAACAGATACAGCCGGACCAAGTTAGCTGATTTATAACTACTTTACTTGATCAACTGCCTTTCAAGTTCGCACGATGACCTGACACCTAAATTAACTTGTCAGAATGATGTAGCGTCTCATGTAAAAGAAGATCTACCAGACCTCGTGCTATCTTGCCGAGCGGCAGGAGTTTTCTTGCACTCTCAGGGTCGCCAGTTATGGACATGGCGACGTTGCTCCAGTCTCATCAGCTACATGGCTTTAGCTATTTTTAGGGCTCAGCTTCCAGGAGTTACACAGGAGCTGGAGTCCTCACTAGGGGTTGCACAACTACTCATTTTTAGTAGTAATTTTTTTTTTTTAAAACCTAGTCATCTAATCATCTTTTCTCTAGCTAAAGCAAAAACGGTCGTCAGGTCGTCACTATTGTTACACGTTGTGTCAAGCCGCATTTCAGTTAATGGCCACGCACAGGCTACAATTCCAGCTTTATTGCTTTTTAGGCTACAATGTTAAGGACAAAAGTAGATAAATTGGTTAAATAAGTAATAAATCTGTGTATCATATTATACTATTTAAGGAAGTACCAAATGCACCCATGTGCACGATCTGTCCGCTTGTTGATTCTGAAACTGAGAATCAGCAAGTGTGGCACAGAAACTCCTTATAGCTTAATGGTGGATGCAGGCTGCAATGTCTACAGTAGAGGCTGCGAGGTTTTTATCACCATGTTCAACTCTGGCTTCAGTAGCATCTGTAAACCAGTCTAGATTGGCCTCTTTGTGCTGGCTTGCACCACAGATTTGAGCCCAAACTAACTGAGTGAGATTGGATAGTGATTTGCAACCCGCGGCTCAGAAATCACTCTTTTGCACAGTGCTGGACATGGCAGAATTCACTCTGACAGAGTGTAAGGATTTAAATTCAGCTATATTTAGCTTTAAAAACAAACAACAATGTGCACATCTCTGTGCTTCATGTAAAGTGATTTCAAAGTGCTAACCATTAAAGTAAAAGAACGTTTTGAAAAAGGCTCTCCTCAGTCTAGTCTGTGCACCCCCCAGTCTTCACCTTCATTGCCACTGTCAATTGCCACTGGAATTACAGAACCACCGAGGTGTGATTCAAATACAACGAGTCTGATCCACTTGATTACAAGCCAGAATAGCATTAGATCCGTGGAAAACTTGTGGTGTCTCGAATTGAGACTAGATGTCATGGTAATGGGTTCACTGCTAAAAGAAAACGCTGTTTATCAGTGTCCATCATGTTGACAGTGCACAAATGAGTCTTGAAGTCCATAGACTGTAATGTGGGCATGTAGTCACTTTCAAAAAACAAAGCAGAAATGGAAGCCTGGATCACATAACCACCAAGCTGTGACTCAAATACGACGAGTCCGATCTGCTTGATTACAATCCGGAATTGCATTACATCCGTGAAAAACCTGTGGCGCCTCGAATTGACAGCGGGCCATCACGGGAATGGCTTCAGTGCAAAAAAAGAGCTGTTTATCAGCATCCATCATGTCGAATGAGATCCAAAGGGTTTCATGTACCGACACAATGGAGCTCGTCTCCCGGAGTGCCGCAGCCTTTATTACCCTTTTCTCCTGCTAGAAGATGACTGATAACGCCAATGAGACAATGAGCGAGGGAGGTGATAATACACCAGTGATGCTGGCCGGTTTAACCGAAGCAGTGTTAAGCATGGATTTGATAAACCGTAGCGACGTATTGAGAAGATGAACAGCCACAAGTGAGGCTTATAAATTCCCGCACACGCCCTCGTATATTGCTAAAGCTCTCTCTCACTGGTTATTTCTGTCACGCATCAACAGTCTCCTTTGGTAATACGTGAAATGGAGATTTAGGCAGGTTGTTTGATGGTTCCTTGTCTGTTTGAACCTTTTCCTGTCATGGCATGTCAACACATTTCTCTGCAATGTAGCCTGGGTAATTCCCCCAAACTTCATTTACGGCATTTGGCAGACACCCTTATCCAGAGCAACTTACAATTATCTCATTTATACAACTGAGCAGTTGAGGGTTCAGGGCCTTGCTCAAGGGCCCAGCAGTGGCAGCTTGGTGGTGCTGGGGATTGAACTCATGATTTTTTGACCTCTCGTTCACACAAATACTCCATTTTGGGGATGCGATTTTTGAAAAACACTGAAGTCACAGTGTCGACCTACACATACGGGTTGTGTTATGAATGTGCTAGGACTCCATTTATCATGGCTGCTGACCAGGTTGTTACTTTGTGGTCTGTAATTTCTTATTTGATATTGTGTCTACAATTTAATTTCACTTTGTTTTATTGTTATACCCTCTTGCGGAGGCGCTTGAATATGATACACCCTGTACCATTTCTGCTACAAATCATACTGCGTACAATATTTAGGATTTTTGGGACGGTTTTGAAGATTTCACAATTGAAGATTCGAGGTGGCTGTAGAGTTTATTTACGTATTTCGCTTTCTCGACCACTCAGTATGCAGCTCTTAACGTTATTCTTGAAGGGTTAATAGCTTATTGCCATCTTCTGGGCTTAGTCAGGATTTTTTAAAATCATTTTTTCTTTCTTTGAAAATGGAGGGGTAAGAACTACATTTGCAGAAATTTCCGTGCACATGTGGACGGGACCTGAAGCTTAACAACATGACAGAGCGAGATTAACTGAAGAGAACGAAGACGGACAAAAGACCAGCAATTACAGAACATTAGACAGATGAAAACAGCAGAGTCTCTAACAGTCCTTGAAGTAGCCGCACTCAACTTTTTTTGTACTTTGTACTTTCTGAGTCCAAAGATCTATCCTTTCCCCTGACCCCGAAATCTTCAGACAGACTCAGATAATCATCAGTGTGGGAAAAGAGGTCGCACCTGCTACCAGACAAGACAAACACATGCATCTCCAACCTCCATCCTCGTTTCTTGACCACAGTGGGAGAAGTTTTAGAGCTATGGACCATACGGGTCTAATTCAGAAAATAAAATTACACTTATTCCAATGTGGCTTGGGTCAGACAAAAAAAAAATCCAGTTTAATGACCAATAACACATCAATATCTTCTCTTAAGTGTGTTTTTTATTGACATTTATCTGCAAGATAAACTATGAATGCATAAAAGCATTAAATATTGCACGGAACAATGCCATGCATAAGTATTCGCCCCCCCTTTTCCACATTTTGTGGTGCTACAAGCAGCAGCTGAAATGGATTTAAGTGGGATTGTCACAAATCAAGGAGAAAATTGTTTATATTAAAAAAAAAGTGACCCCAATTGCTGTGAAACCCATGAATTTGCTTTTGTTTTTTTAAGAGACATACAAAGATACAAATTCTTTTCGTTTAAGAGAAAACACAGGGCTTCGGTAGCAGATCCTCTGATATGGCTTATCCAATCATATGCATTTATGTATGTATTATATAAGTATTAATCTGTTTTATTATTTATCCAAAGGTAGTTCTTGGAGTATGGTGTCCTCCATCCTGTCCTCGTTTTCTTCTTCTTTAGTGACCAGGAAGTTGATCAAGGTCAAAAGATGTTGAAATGTTGAGAAGTTGTCTAGCTTACTTTCCTTTGCTTTTTTTGATCTCGCTAACTTTCCTTTTCTTCTTGTAAGAAGAAAACAATTAAGACCAGATATGGTTGCCTTGGAGCCACCTGGATCCAGCAGTGTGTGTGTGTGTGTGTGTGTGTGTGTGTGTGTGTGTGTGGAGCTCTTCAATCTATCAATAAAACCATCACGGGCGTCATAAAGAATGATGACATTTACAGTGAGAGTCTGGGGTCAAGGGAAAGGAACAGAGAGGATCATTACTGCACAGAGAGGGAGCGAGGGAGAGGGACAAATCGCAAGAAAGTATAAATAAGACGCCTAGAAAATCAACAAATATCTCAGAGACAGCAAAGCCCTGAGTTTGTTTTATTCCAGCGAGACGGGAGAGATCAAATGTCTGGATGAGCATTCCAATGTGATCACAAATAATATAAAAACAGAGGAAATGGGATGACGTGACTCGTTTTCAGATGAACGGTTACACGACGCAGACTAGCTTGCCCCATCTGGAAAGGAAACAGCTTTCTGAAGATGGCTAAACAATATAATTACTAGCTAATAGACATATTAGCAAAGAAATGTGACCTAACCTCACTCAACGCTGTTTGTGCTCTAATTAGATTACTCTTTTTAAAATGATGGTTATCTTTATTTTGCCAACTCTCATTTATTTGCTGTATAGTCTCGGAGGAAAAAAGGCTCTCTCTAGCACCCGAAAGGGTTGTTTTCTTCGTACTCTGAGAGAACACTTAAAGGTTTTGTGCAGAAATCTACATCAAGGCTTTTCTCTTTCAAAAAATGTTCCACACATTGCCTCTTTAGAGAGCTAGAGCATGTTTATATTATGCCATAATGCATGGATACGGTATTATACATATTGTTATTATTATTTACGAACATGCATGGCACTTAAGAGCTATTTTTATTATAATTTATTTCTGAAATATATGAATGAAAATTGTATATCTGCTGAAAGAACGTCTAGACTCAGAAATAATGAAAAAAAAAAACCAAATATGTAACTAGACTTGAATTTCTTTGGTATTGGTGATATACAGTATTAAGTGTAACAATAAATGAATAAAAAGTACCATATAACACATTATAGACAGTACTTATAATTGTGTTATTTTGTTAACGATTTAAAAATGCATATTAAGCATTGCAATAAACTGTAATGCCTTATCAGGAATAATTATAACAATTTTTTATAATGCCTTATGAACGCATTATAACGTATGAATGAACTATACATATTAGGATATAGAAAGCGTCGTCATTCTTAGTTTCCTACTCAGAACCCTCTCGGAAGAGTACGCCCCTGTTGTAATGTAGAAGGGTTCCCCAGAGAGACAAAGTAAAGAACCCTTTAGGTTAGTAGCAATATCAATGCTAATAAGTACCTACAGTAATACACACAGATAGTAATCTGAGCGCGGGAGTGTGTCAGAGAGTGTGTCGGAGAGTGTGTCAGAGAGTGTGTCGGCGAGTGTGTTGGCGAGCAGCCGCCTGACGCTCCTGTCTAATTAAAACTCCCACAGTGGGACGAAGCGTGATCGTCTGCTGACCCACATACAGCCACTCACAGGCTTGTGCTCATTAGCTCACACAACAGTACCACGTCTGGGCCTATTTTACACCCACAGTGCTCTCTCTCTCTCTCACACACACACACACACACACACACACACATATGGAAAGAAAGAGGACGGTGTGAAAATCTCCATAAAGCATTTAACTTTCACTGGGAAGACAACAGAATGAGACAGGTTGGGATATAAGGTTTTATCCTTGGCATACACATCAGATTATTTGCTGTCAGACTATTTTCTGTTTTTGGTGCAATTGATGGCAACAGAACCACCGGCAGTTGTACGGAAACCACACAGAATGTTGCGAATAAGTGAGAAGCGAGGCTGAGGCTGATTTCTTTCTACCCCACTCTGTAGCTTCACGCAGCCGATTCAAGCAGAGTGAAACGCCCCCTAAATCCGCTCTCCATTCGAGCTGATATTTTTCCGACACGTTTTTTCGTTCAGCTATTTTGAGAAGTCGCATGTGAAATACACTCACATTCAAATCAACAAACGATAAAAGCAGCCTAGTTTACTAGCGCTTAATGAGCTAGCTAGCAGACTTAGCTAATGAACAAATTGTTCGTGGTTGTTATGGTTGCATTATATTTTGACAGGTTTCGCTGATTTCAAATAAATCAATGAGGAAAAACGACAATGCAAATCAAGATTGCGCTGCTAAAAGCCCACTCGTCTCAACAATGAGAGCCAGTTAACTAGCAGTAATTAGCTAGCCAGCTAGCTAATGATGGTTGTTATGGTAACATTTTGACAGGTTTGGCTGCTGTTATATAAATAAATAAACTCAGGAAATTACAATGCAAATTGCGATTCCAAAGCTAAAATCCAACTCAAATTAATGATTATCAAATGAGAGCTAGTTGACTAGCAGGTAACTAGCTAGCTGACTTAGCTAACAAGCAGAATCATGGTTGGTTTTTTACAGAACGATAATAATGACCACGAACGAGGTGGATTTTTTTACTCAATCATGCCTTTTCTTGTCCAATCAAAGTAGAAATTGCACAAATGGCAGAACAATAAGTTTTGTGGTGTTTTTTGAGGTTGAAGGAAACTTCAGGTTATTTTCTGTTTGGTATTTGGAGGAAGCATGGCTTTTAGCCATCACTGTGTGTATGTGCAGGTGTGTGTGTGTGTGTGTGTGTGTGTGTGTGTGTGTGTGTGTGTGTGTGTGTGTGTGTGTCGGGGTGTGCTTGGGTTTCATCTTGTATTCAATCTCCCAGACAAACACTTTAACCCCAGTGGAATGTTCTCCATTACGTCTGATGAAGTGTTAAGGCACAAACAGGGAACAGAACCTGCTCTCTCTCTCTCTCTCTCTCTCTCTCTCTTTCTCTCTCTCTCTCTCTCACACACTTTCCCTCTCTCTCTCACTTTCCCTCTCATTTTTCCTTCTTTTCCTCTCATTCCTTTTCCTTGCTTTTCTGTAGCAGCGGTTTATCTTTCTATGTTCTGGAGGTGGCAGAGTGTGACGGCTCAAACGGGCGCTTTCATGTGACATCAAACCGGCTTCTTACAGCACTGCTCTTTAAAGAGCTTCTTTAATAGAAAATAAAAAAAGCAGGGTGCGCGGACAGCTGGCATCTGGACACTTCGAGAACTAACGCAAGGATGAGTGCACTATTCAGAAGAAGATATGCTCCAGACCTGTCAAGAAAGAGATGGCGAAGAATCTCAGGCTCTTTCCAATTCGTCTCCTTGATGCTCATTTTGTTAGAACTGTAGCGTTTGTACAGATAGATGCAGGTCCATCTGTGGCTGGGAGCCAAGGGAGCAAAATTGGCCATGCTGTCTGGGTGGGAGGGGCATGCTCTCTCTCCCCTGTCAATCATAGCGACACTAGCCAATCGTGGGTGTCTGTGAACTCAAGTAGAGGGCCAGTAATGCTTTTCAAAACATGTTTGAAAAGATTTGGTCTCAGAGTTAGCATGTGTTACTTCACCCTTCACCCTGCCTGACGGTAGCTGAGAGCTGGCGAGTGGGTGGGATTTGGCAAAATGAATAAACTTTAAGCAAATTATTAAATAAAACTTTAAAAAGCACATTACAAGGCATATAGGATTAGCAAGTTAGCTAGCTTGAGTAAAAAGCATGGTCTTAAACCTAGTTTTAAAAGAGGACATTGTTAGGGCTGTCGTGGATCACTGATTTCTGAGGATCTACACTTGAGTTCCTCAAGGATCTTTGAATAATTAAGGCAAGGACGCCTATAATTTAAAAAAAACAAAAAACACAGACTTCTTCTGTCCAGCTGCATGACCTGCTCTGCTATGCACATTTGTTTATATTTTGCCATGTGCTTTTGTTTTGGGTTTAGTCCTTTCTCCGTTTCTGTCACGACATTGGGTGATTATCCTAATGTGTTCACCTGTTCTGTGTCTTAACTTGTTAGTTTGGTTATTTCTACCCTCTTGTTTGTATGAATTATCCTTGTTTAATCTTGCCTGCCTGTACTCTGACCCCTGCTGCGGACTTGACATTGATTCTTGGCTTGCCCTAAATAAAACGCAGTTTACGCACTTCATTTGCGCACTTCATTAAAATTGTGGTTTTTATGGTGTCTTGACAGGTATACTGTTAAATAAATCACTAATAATAAGTTAGATGGACATCTAAATGAACATTTTACGATCTCCAGCACAACTTTTGTGCGATATTAAAGTTCAAGGCTACATAAAAGCCCTGTCGAGGTCACAAAATTTCACATCGCTTTCTAGTATACCTCTGGGAAATTAGCTCCCACATAAATGAGAAAAAAAATATCAGCCATTATAAGATGAGATAATTGAGTGAAAGAGCAGTCGTGTCCTCCCTAGAGCTCCGGTGAAACAGCAGTGAAGAGGAGGCCTATAAAAGTGCTCTGTGAATGAAGTCATCACTTCTGTTAACACTCCTCGTTCGCTCGCAGAGCCGACGCGTCGCCCGGGCGAGAGAGTCCTCATCACGAGAGCCGAGAGGTGCAGCTGTGAAACACAGATTTTACATTTTTAATTCATATCCAAAGTGTCGACTTTATAAAATAAAATAATAATAAGCACCTCACTCATACAGCTAAATGCTAATCACAGTTATTTTTAATTTATACCACAGCGCAGTTGGATTCTCAAATCTGATCGGTCAGAAGGTGTTGATTAATTTTCTATAACAGCAGCTCTTCAGAAATTTGGTAAAATTTCTGATCCCTCTCTCTCTCTCTCTCTCTCTCTCTCTGCCTCTCTCTGCCTCTCCATCTCTCTGCCTCTCTCTCTCTCTCTCTCTCTCCCCCCTTTCATCTTGTCTCTCTCCACATCACTGTCTTCTTTCTCTCCTGTCCTTCTCTTCCACTTCTCTCTCTCTCGCTCTCTCAACAAACCTGTGATTGTTATGGTAACTTTGTCTGACTCCGCTTCTCTCTTTCTGTCTCTTTCTGCCTTTTAAATGTAACTATAAACATGTATGACAATAGCTGTGGTAGGCTATATGAGGAATAAAACACTTCAGGACACGGTGTTATCGGAAAATAATCATTTCCAGGATGGCAAGGAGAGGCCTCTCGAAGCCTGTACATCAGACGCTGTTTACGGCTAATACGCACTCAGAGTGGAGATTTTCAGTCAGAATCTTTTTAGTCTGCGCCTAATTTGCGTCTGGAAAAACAGCTCTAAATAGAATGGCTGAAAATTTGATTTGTGAGGATTGTAATAGAGATCAACACTTCTGTGTGTGTGTGTGTGTGTGTACAGAGTGAAGGTTTTTTTACACCTCACTGATTTGGGTAATGGATGCATTTCATTAGACCAACTGAGACGCAGACTTCTCTCTATAGGAGGCCGTTGCACTGTATTATTTATTTCATTCAGTTTCCTCTTATGCACTGTGACCCTTAGCATAGCACATGTGCATTGATATTTACAGATTCTAACCACCAATACCCCCCACAGCTAAATACCCCCCATCCACAAATACCCCCCACAGCTAAATATCTCCTCACACACAAATACCCCTCACAGCTAAATACCCCCATGTCCTCAAATATCCCTCACAGCTAAATATCTCCTCACCCACAAATACCCCACACAGCTAAATACCCCGCATCCACAAATACCCCACACAGCTAAATACCCCGCATCCACAAATACCCCACACAGCTAAATACCCCCTCACTCACAAATATCTCCCAGTGTGGGTTGTTACAGACTGAACCAATTGAAATATTGTCCATGTGCTGTTTAGATTATTCGATTATCATCTTTTGTAGCCTGTCACACATTTATTTACTTGATTTCTTTTTTGCCAGAGTAAAAGCCCCCAACAGCCCCTTAAACACATGCTTGTGTCAGGAGAGCTTCTGAATGGAGAGTTAAAGTGATTGATGGACGAGTTTGAGACGCCTCCTCATCCTGATTGAATGTTGGTGTTCGAACACAAGTTCTCTGAGCGATCTTCTCACCAAATATTACAAAAACATAATCACTTAAGCCTTAAATAACCTTAGTGTGTGTGTGTGTATATATATATATATATATATATATATATAATGTCAAAGATTATTGTTTTGTATGTAGTCAGTTTACTATCATTATGTAAGCCGTCTCAGTCTGCTTGTATAACAGCTCAGTCGCAAATAGGCCACGAGTAATGAAGACCAAAATGAAATATTCATCGTGGATTCTACACCTCAGTGACGGTGCACATTATGCCTATGAATGCTAAAGCTAAAAAGCTTAAAACCCATAAATAAAAGGATCCTCACGGATGGAGTCTTGCAGAATCAGTGCATGACGCTAAAAGTAGAACTATTTTTATAGGAATTTTTTTTGTAAAGGTGAGAAATTTTGACATCTAAGATGTCTGATGCTGTCTCGCACCAAATGTCGCCCTCGCTCTTTCTCCCTGCGGTGGAATAAATTGTCCAGCTCTTTGGCAAAGGACTTCAGCCCAGATTGGCACCATATGGCGCGGATCGGCCAAGCGGATAGCGAGGTGTCGCCTTTTTTTATCTCCCTGCCTGTGCAGACAATAGATGATGAATGCCGGTCTCATCTCTGGCACACGGCCTGTATCACTTACACTGGCTTTGTCAGCACTTTGGGGTTAAGACAAAAACACTCAAGCTAAGAGCAGATGAATTAGCTGTTCGAGTGCGCTCGAGCGTCTGAGCTAGGCCGGCGCAGGACGGAAAAGCTACGTCCGTGGCAGTGGATATCAGCTCAGAGGAAGTGTAGATGGAGCAAGGCAGTAGGATTACACGTTCTTTTAGTGCAATGGTGAAGGATGATCCTCCCTTAGTGTAGTAAGTCTCCAGCAGGGATAGAAGCCCAATAGCCAGGAGCTCAGAGAACTTTTTTTTTTTTCTTTGTCATCTTCCTCTTTCTTCTGGGCTTTTCTACTGACACTAGAGTTGGTGTCTAATATCAGACCTTTCTTCACATCTCCACCACATATAGTCTGGTACTCAGTAAAACAGAACCTCCATTTGTTCCTCTCGTATCACAGCAATTTTCCAACAATTGTATTTTTTTTATTTATTAAATAACACATCATGCTTTTTATCTGTTTATAGTTGCATTTAATGTTTGTGAAACTCGTTAATTCCTGTTCTCACTTACGTTACAGCAGCTATAAACAGTCGTTCCCTCACCAGCCCCTCTTTTTCTCTCTCTGTTAAAGATAATGAGACCAAAAAAGCAGCTTGTGATGTTACCAAGAAACCGCAAAGCATAAACTCGGTTTCAAAAGTTACAACTTACTACTTAACTTTACCTGTAAGAGTTGACATTGGAGACTCCTTCCATAAATGTTAAATAAGCATCTCCGTACAGATTACGTCACCATATCACAGATAATTTTTTAATCTGTTTAATCTGTGGAGCGTCCACCAGCAATAGCATGCAGCCCTGGTGCTGTGGAAGGTGTCATGGTATGTCACGATGGTGCCAGCGGTTGCAGACGGTTGGTGCCAGGTACCCTAACGCTAGTTTGATAATGCGTCCGTAATCGTATCAGCGCGATGGCGTAATGGCCACATGGTGCTCGAATCTTCAGCCA
This sequence comes from Pangasius mekongensis, assembly GCA_033441845.1. Taxonomy (NCBI): domain Eukaryota; kingdom Metazoa; phylum Chordata; class Actinopteri; order Siluriformes; family Pangasiidae; genus Pangasius; species Pangasius mekongensis. Next base: position 1,633,365 of record JAKKZJ010000028.1, read on the forward strand.
TAACAGGGACGCATTAGCCTGTGGGTAATACGTCTTCCTGTTTACACTGACCCGGTGTATGCTGTAATTAACTCGTAATGTAGTTAGCGTGGCTGGTAACATTTTATAAATAACACGGATTATGGATGTGCCACTTCAGTAACAAATGGAACGAGGTTTCTCCGGCTCTGTTTTTAGGTTCGTGATTAAGTTATTTTTTGCATTCGCTACAAGACGCAGGTGTAGGCTCTGAATCTTGTCTTACATCACCTGGAGCACAGACCAGCGACTTCCAGCAGTCTGCAGCCATGTGTGTGTGTGTGTGTGTGTGTAAAGATTCAACCAGCTATTGTGTGTCTTGAGAACTTTCTCTGTTTCTCTGCAACCAGCTGCATTGCTGTGCTCATATCTTGCAGTGCCATTCTCACAGGAGGCCATCTTGAATCACCTTTAATGTCTACGGTTACCTTTGTGCTCCATTCCGACGTGATAAAGCCTGGACGATGCCCATGGCAGCCATTTCCTAGATAGCACACACGTATCTAGCTAACGTTGGTACGATGTTGCATGCACAATATCGTTTTATATCATTATTGAACATTTCTAATATTTCAGTTTCTATAGCTTTGGACAAGTTATTCAGTAGCTAATTGTAGTCCGTTGTGTTTTTTCGGGGTAAATGGCAGTGCGAGAGTGTGGTTCTAATAAATCATCACCAGCAGTGGACGCTGTTTTAAAATGTACGGTCAGGAATAACTAAAAGAAAAGCATGATTTAAAAAAAACAAACAAAAACCAAAAAAACGACGTTGTGCTGACGACTTCTTAATTTGCAAACAAAGCTGCATGCGGCGCCGTTGATACTTTGCACATTTGTCGTAGGATTGTCCCAAGCTGTGTCGAATTCACTTTAAAAAAAAAAAGATCCTTCACTATTGTTATAATAAATTTGCGTTATTATTTTCCTCCAGACGAAACTGAATCGATTAATAACAGACGATTCAAAACAATAAGGCTCAGTAACTTGAATCAAACTTCTCATAACTATATACTGTATATGGACTTATCTGATTATCTGCTCATCCTTTTATATTTAGGAACAGCAGTTATGTCCGGCATGTATGTGAATTGTGTCCTGTGAACTATGCGTCTTGTTATTTAAATAAATATGAACAGGAGTTTGAAAATATAAAACACATGATGTGTGAACTGGAAATTCATCATAACAAGCCGTGTGTTTTATTAACTTCTCCAGTCGAGCAGTTACTGCATTAGTAGTGCACATTTTCTTATTTATATATTTATATTCTGGCCACATGATCAGTCTGAACGGAGAAACAATAATACACTCTGCATTACTGAGAGATTATTGCTTTTTTTGCTCTGCTTCCTGGTAATGATCATCGGACCTGCCTACACACACACACACACACACACACACACACACACACACGAGCAAGGCAGTGCTTTCTGCAAAACACCAAAGTGCTAAAAATGAATAAATTCATTCAATTAAATACAGTTTGGTCTTAAATTTAATGTGCATCAGAGATGAAAAACATCCATTTATTCTATAATTATTAGTTCATGTACTATAAGCTGATCTTATGTGTTCTGCTAAACGAACGTAAAAAAAATTAATAAATGTTTGGAAATGATGAACGGAAAAGAGTGGACCACCAAATACAAACGAATATGTAAAAAATAATAATTACTATTATTGAATATATATATATATATATATATATATATATATATATATATTGTACTATGATCTAATCCATTAACACACTATAATGCAGCATTACGTACAACAACTACATAAAAAAGTATATAGATACATAAATACACGTGGATACGATTAACAGAAATGGTTGTATCCTTTCATTTTGAAAAAGAAACGCACTAAATAGATGCAAATAAGTAAAAAAAATAATATTAATTGAAATATATACTAATGCCAGAAAATCTATGTTTCTAGCAAAGCTTGCTTTATATCTAACTCTTCTGACTCTATAATAAATAATTCTAAATCAGACTCTATAATAAATGACTCTAAAATCAATAAATTAATTAATTAAATTAAAATAAAGGGGAGTTCAGTGGTTCAGGTTATATATATATATATACGTGTACAGTAGTATGATGTACATGAGCAGTAACTAATCCATTAAAATGTTGTTGAAGTTATTACGCTGTTATTAACACAGCATTATCTCTACTACAGTAAATATAATATTGCAGTTCCCTGTGTGAGTGTTTAATGGATCTTTTTCGCGTCCTCTACATCTCTGTCCATTACCGCGTGACCCCACACTCGTCCCCCTGCGCAGGGTCCTCTTTACGTCTCGGCCTGTCCATCGACGTGCCCGTCCCCTTTCCTGCTCGCGGCTTGTGGAGGAAGACGGGTCTTTGAAGTCCATTCTGACTCTCTTGGACTCTTTCTGTCCTCTCCATTAGTCTGTGATCCCTTTCATGTTAGTTCACGCTTTCCTTTTTTTTTCCCCTTCTTCTTCTTTTTTAGCTCAGCTCAAAGTGTGAGGCTGTTTTCACACCTACACCACTTTCAGCACTCAAGTTTGGTTTGATTTCTAAGGTTGTGAGAGCGGGAGAGAAAAAAAAAAAAAAAGATTTATTTTAATCACGTTTTGATCTCTGAAGAGTCACATAACTTGACAATTGAATTATTAAAAAAAAAAAAAGGAAAAAATTAAAAAGGAAGATGCTCTTTATGCTCATAATTTCATCACATCACAGTGCATCCCATTATTTATTCATTCCAAATGAAAAGAGACAATAATTTCTGTTAACACTTTCCACATTTTATTCGTTTACATCCTTATCTTTCATTTTATCCATACTTTTCAATACATAAATGGCCGAGCTAAAACAAATCCTGGTTTACACCAAATTACAGTATGTTACTAACAATGTGTTTACCAATTTCTTTTTTTTTTAACCTCCGTTGGTATTTTTTCAAGAAGCACTGTGCTTTGTTCTACCTGTGAGCGACTCATGTGATTCTTATCAGGAAAAGAAATCTCACGAACCCTCGTCTCTGCTGCGCAGGAGAACAACACGAGATGAATCAACGTGCAGAATTATGAAGAGAAAATCCTAAACAGTCCACAATAAGTGAACGGTTTCTCTCACTATGAATTTCTCTTGGGTCAGGACATGGGAAAAAAAAAAAAAAAAAATCAATTTCCTTCACCTCGCCATTTCCAGTCACATGACCCCAAGAGTTCATCCATCCCTGAATAGATGGCATTAATGAAATATGTATGTTAGGAACAGGAAGGAGGGTTTGAGGGAACAAAGTGCTGAACACCACATTTTTTATAAACACATGCAGAGAAATGATCCTGCAGCACCATGAGGGTAAAAAAAAAAAAAAAAGACAAGAAGATCGATCAGTGTGGTTACGCATACACATATAAACTGCTTCAAAAAATATATATATATATATATATTGTGAATTGGTATCTAACAGTTTATATCGCAGCACTGTTGGGTTCTCGAATCTGACCGGCCAGAAGGAGTTGATTAATTATATGAACAGGCTTGTTCTAACATGCTATCGTTTCTATAGTAACCGCTCATTCACAGGGAATTGTACAGCAGGCGCTCCACGTAAACGCGTATAATCGTTGACACGGTGAAGGAGGCATTTATGTAACATTTATGGAAGGAGTCTCCAGCGTCAGCGCTTTGTAACAGTCAGAGGTAAAGCTGTAACTTTAAGTTTTTCGCCATCCTTAGGACAGACGAGTTTACGCTGTGTGGTTTTGTCTGTAAACTGCGTTTTTGTTTTTTTTTTTGTCTTATCGACGCTGTTTAGAGCTGCTGTAACATACGACATAACTCGTTTCGCTGATGTTGCAAAACGTTAAATATAGCTATGAACAATTAAAATGTTCGACGTGTTGTTTTTTAATAAATAATTAGTTGTAATTCCTGGCAATTTTCAGTGGTATGAAAGGAATAAAACATGTCAAGACTCTAATAAATCGCAAAAAATTACATTGTACACATTTAAATAATGCGGCTAACATTTGAATCACTGGTTTATGTTATGAAGGATCCGAGACCTCTCTTTTTTTTACTGATTTTATTTATTTTTAGTTGATATAGCTCCACCCCTTTCGTATCTAATAGAGCAAGGTCTTTTAAGATACCAGTATTGTAAACATTTTCCCAGGATTTAACCTTTATATACGGAATTGTACGTCTGATTTAAAGTAATATGCTGGCTTGGACACACTGTTTCATCGTAGAAATTGTAGAACTGTAGAATTTTATCGTAGAATATTGTTGAAATTGGATATGAGCTTGTCGTACATTCAGTAGCAGCTTTTAGCTGAAACTGGTGAGAATGCAGTTGATGGTAAAATGCTTTCCAAAGATAGAAAGAAGTTTATTGGATTGTTCTGTTGGTCTATTCAGCGGTTAATGTTTCATGCTCTTTCTTGTCATTTCTGTCCCCCATTTTCATCATGTGCTTGAATTTTGGCTGCCTTCCCTGACTGGTTTGAAGAAATCAGAGCAGAGGCAGGTGTTAATTTTAGTTTCAGAGACGAGTTCTGTGAGCTGTGATGGATGTCCGTGAGCACGGTGTTTTTGGGGCATGACTTTAGAAGGAAGCCACCTGCGGCCCTTCTCGCTGTTCGTGCCTGGAAGCTGGCCCACGTCTTGAAGGCCTGCTACGAAAATCAGATCTTGGCCTTCATGTTTCTGATCACCTAGACAGGATTATTTTACAGTAGATGTGTGAAATAAATCTGGGTTCTAAGGGCCGTTTACATTTCAAAACCTTTCAGCCAAAAACGTTTTATACGTTTTGCCTGTTCGTTTAGACGACAACGGCGTTTTGGGGACTGAAAACGCATATTTTCGAAGTTTTTGAAAACGCCGCCGTTATCGTCTCCATGTAAACACACAATACGGGAATCTTTGAAAACGGTGACGTCATGCACGTGCGTAGTATGTGTAAGGTATGTGACACTGTAAAGTCATGCGCATACGTAATACAGCGTTTTTGGCCGTTACCGTGGATACGTGTAAACGCGAATCGGTTTGAAGACGTTGTCGTGTATACGTGAAACTTTTTGAAAACGCAAGAGGTAAACTTTTCCGTTTTTGACTACATCGTTGTCGTGTAAACGTAGCATAAGAAATATTGTATGTTTTTGGTTATCATAAGTTTACTGTACTTGCTGGATATGATTTCTGGATGCTGATTCTGATTATATAGATTGGTGTTCGGGTTAAATCTGTTGACACAATACTAACAAAGAGAGTATGAAACTGGTTTTGGGCGGGGCTGTGTATGAGCTCCATCTGTGACATCATTAAATAAATTCCATGGCTTTTAACCAATCATGCCCAAAATGCAAATGATCCGAGAATGACAGTGAAATACCTGGATTCATTCATTCATCGCTTCATTTTCCTGAACCTGGTCCAAGTCCAAAACGTTGTCATGGAGCCATCTTGTTGGATAACCACCGTGCAGGAGTCATGTGTTGGACAGTCTTGTCTAGATGGACTAGAGCCTGGGAATGGAAAGAGTGATATTTTGACAAGTTTGGCTGCTCAGATAATGGATTCCCACTTGGATGATGAATAAAGTGCTAGACTAGCAGTTAGCCGAATAGCTACGTTCGCTAGTCAGTGATATTAGCCTATTTGAAAAGGCAGGAGGACACTTTGATGTCTTTAATGACGATAAACATGAAGTGTAGAGCTGATCGTACACCACTGCTGGCAGTTTATTGGGCATTATAAAGTAAAGTATTTATATTATTTAACGTGAGGTCTTTTTTCATGTTTGATCAGTCTCTCTTCTTTTTCTTTTCCTTCACCTTAGCTCTTATCCCTGACTTCATCTCTGCCCCTCCTTTCTCTCTCCTTCTGCAGATGAATGTTCTGTTAGTAGCGTTGGCACCTCTTGATTTTCTATTATTAAACGGCGAGGCTGCGGTGGGGCTGTATTTCTCCGCCTGCTGCTGCAGTGATGGCAGCTGGAATTGCTCTGTTATCACTGAATGGAATGTGTATATCATACCAATACTTCTGAGTGAAAAATCAATTCCCCTTGGCTCATGCACCCTGTGTGTGTAGGGGTGTGGGTGTGTGTGTGTGTGTGTGTGTGTGTGTGTGTGTGTGTGCGTGCGTGTGTGTGTGTGTGTGTGTGTGTGTGAAGGTTGGAGCTCTTCTATATTAACTTGGAGGAGAGTTGTGAATAAACTATATATCAGCCAGCAACATAACACATATGAAGGACTCCAGACTGAGTCCAGAACTCAATCTGTCTGTTCTTATCAAATCCAGCTGTTTTGAGACACATACAGCTGTTTTGAGACATAATGTCCCGGGTTATATGAATTGGAGAGACAGTCATCTAAAGACACTGATTTATAGTGAAGGAACTATTTAGAGAATCTGAGTAGTGTGGTTACGTTTAGTACTATTTTACATGAATGAATGGACGGATGCTAGAGTGCTTGGATGGGTGGATGGGTGAATGAGTGGATGAATAGATAGATAGATAGATAGATAGATAGATAGATAGATAGATAGATAGATGCTTGAATGGATTGATAAAGAGAAATAGTTGGATGGTTGAATAGATTAGATTATGACACATAACTGATAAAAGGCTGTTTGGATGGATGGATCGATGGATGGATGGACTAATGGAATGGTGCATGTATTGATAGATGGGTTACTAGAGGCTGGTGTGATGCATGGATGATATTCATGGATAAATGAATGGATAGATAGATAGATAGATAGATAGATAGATAGATAGATAGATAGATAGATAGATACTAAGTTGGTAAATGGCTGATTGGATGGGAATGTATAGATGGATGGATAGATGGTAAGTGGCTGGTTGGGTGGACATCATGGTAGATCAGTGGATTGACGGGTAGATGGATGGGTGCATAGATACATGGATGGATGGATGAATGAATGAATAAATTGATGGCAAATGGCTGGTTGGACAGATACATGAGAAGCTGGATAGAAGGAAGGACAGGTACATAACCATAAACCATAAAGTACAAAGACAACTAGGTTGGATTTTCTTCAATTTCATATGAATGAGTTACAAATTAGAATTAATTGTTACAAATTCTATATAAAAAACCATTAAAATGTTTGTTCAGGACATTCGTTTCTGAGTCATTTAAGAAACTAGAACGTGTTGAAAAGCGGGTTTACGTAAAGCGATTGAGTTACTGAGCTTCTGTTTTCCCAGCCTGTTTGCTTCCCTCAACACAAAGAAGCACTGAGGCAGCACTGGGAGTACGCCGGAGCATCAGGAAGACGGGTAAACAAACAAATAAAAGAGCCTTCTGACTGGGGAGAAGGGAAGTCTCAAGTCAAAGCAGCAACTGGTTTGATCTCATTAGAAAGAGAATCTTCTTTTCTCGCTTTCTTTTCAAAAGATGCAGAATACAGGCGCACCTGTCAAAGCAATGCTCCATGCTGCTTTAGCTGGGAAAGTGCTGGACCAAGCCATTTCTTCAGGACGTTTATTTGCATTTTTATCACAGCATGTTGCTGCACATAGCATACAGACACAGATTGTGCACCTGATGTGCATACCTCATCTGTTTAAGCCAGTGAATTATGGAGAAGGGTACGCAAAAGGTGAGGGAGCCTAAAAAAAGAGATGGCATGATAATCCCTCAGATGAGGCACCTTGCCATGTGCATGCATGAGAGAGAAACAGGAAGTGTGCATACAGATCCACGAAGTCACATTGAGGACACGGTTAATGTCTCCTGCTGTCTTCAGAAGAAATTGAACTTGGGTCTCAGTAAACGAGAGAGAGAGAGAGATGAAGAGAGGGAGAGAGGGAGAGAGGATTGCCATAGACGTAGGAGTGCAGGGCCAAGTGAAGCGAGGCGAATTGAAAAAGAAAGGAGGTTAGCAGAAGTGAAGAGGGAGAACAAGACGAGCCCGAGGCGAAGACGCACCAGCGAAAGTATCTTACTCAATTAACATCTTGGCACAATTGCAGCCTAATGGTGTATGTTTTTTTTTTCAAGCATTAATTAGATGTGGCATTTGTTTCAGATCACTTAGCCTGGCACAAGTTTTCAGTCCACTGTGCTGTCCTTGGGACTACCCAACACCATGCTCTTAGAAGAAGTAAATGTCCTCTGGGCTCACTGTCTCATTGGACATTTACTTCTCCTAAGTGCATGGTGTTGGAGATTAAAGTAAGTTGAGGGACCATATGGGAAAGTTGTTAGCAGAAACTCTCCATAGTGCTATTATCCAAAGTGTTCGCCACTAGATATTTGGGTGGTTTCTGGTTGGTTAGTTCATTCGTTCATTCATTCATTCTTCAGTAACCGCTCTATCCTGGTCAGGGTCGCAGTAGATCTGGAACACTGGGCAGGAAGCAGGAATATGTGATTTTGTACAATTTTATAGAAAACGAATGGGTAGATTGGTGCATGCATAGTGAGTAGAAGAACAACTGGATAGATGCTTCAATGGATGGATGAGTGGATGGATGCAAAACTGGAATACACCATACACACACTCATTCACATCTAGGTGTAATTTAGCTTAATCAATCCACCTACCGACCACAGGATACCCATATGGACCCTGGGGAACATGAGAAACTCCACCTGAGCTCAGCAACGCTACCTTCAACAACTTCCATTGATTGCAGTATTCTGAGGTCTTGTTGAAAAAAGACGAATGTCCAGAACTTGGCAGAACTAAGTGGCTTATGCTTTATGGTCAGGTCTTTAAACTCAAAAGACACAGGTTCAGGAGTCATTAACTGTCCGGATAGAGAGGCCGGAACAGACAAGAAGGTGGTGGGTGCCAAAACTTTGTCTTGAGGGACAAAAGAAAGAGATGGTATGTTAGCTAAAAGGGAGATGGTGTTTCAGGTGTGGTCTGTCTCCCAGCCTTTAGTTACCTGGATGGACATCTCAATTTGGCTGTGGTAGATGTTTTGAGATAGTCCTTGCTGCAAAACCAAAAGTTCAGTGGGTGGAGCTGGACCTGATCCAACTCCTCCAATAACCTTAACCCTAGCCCCTAACCCACAAGACGCTCTACACATTAACAACACCCTTATCCATCCTGAAACACACCACGTCATCTTCTCGAACTTTTGGTTTGACTCCGCTCAGGGAGGAGGAGCTGGATCGGGTCTGGCTTCACCCAATGGAATTTTGATTCTGCAGCGAGGGGTACCTGAATGTTCATGCAGTTGATAAAGCCTTTGAGCAGGTCACATAGAGATATCTGTTGTTTTTTTTTGCTATGTTTGGTGGTCTTTCATGAACTGGCTATGTTCTACGTTTGGATGCTCGAAGCTTTCACCATGTGTGCTGCATTTTAGCTATTGCAAGTGGCTGTTCATTGTTGGTGGTGGTTGACTTTAGTTCCTATTCCACGCTGTCCAGGAGACTGAAAAAAATTAAGGTACTGGACTTGGCGGTAATGGACGGCAGGATTTTGAGATCCATTTGGAACTGTCAAATTGCTCCGTGATGCTAATTGACCATCAATCTTACAGTCCACCAGTTCCTCTGCTGTAGATCTGTCTACGCAAACTCTCGTACATGCATGTAGAACTTTTAATAATGCATTTCACTGTTAAACATCAGTTTACTGACGCTAGAATCTCATGCCTTTGCTTTCCTGCTGGTCTTGATATCTAACACTTCTCAAACTAAGGTAATAGAAGAAACTCAGGAGGTAAACATGGGGAAAAAAAGCAATGATTGTGCTTCAGTAAGCCAATATTTATCTTATATAATATTATGAGGAAGTCTAATGTAGTCAGTGCAGTCTTTTTCATATTATTATTTTCAGTTTGTGGAATTTTATACAGTAGGTTTTAGTGCCATTGTACTGCTTTGAATAGCAGCTATTGTGATGATTCTGGTGCTCCAATGGAAATAGTTGGGTGATTTTCTAGATTTCATATTTATAAAACACACAATAGATTTGCTGTGACAAAATAAACCAAAGTACGAAGTAATACATGCTGTTTTTGTACTTAATACGCTTTTTTACTGTAATGTAGAGCATCTTTATACTCTCTACATTACAGTAGAGTACAATGGAGTAAGTCTTTTATCAGGAATTATATAAAAAATGAATGAATTGAGTCAGAAATAAATGGGGAAAATAGAGTCTACTGTAGCAGTCAAAACACTGATGCTGTTGGCAAGTTAAAATCTTAAAACACACAACCACAATAAAGAACCAGGAAACCAGGATACAAGGGATACTAGTAGAGCTCAGAACTATAATAGGAATGTGCAAGACTTTTTGAAGAAAATGGTGGCGTAGGAGGCTGAAGAAAGCTAGAATTATCATAAAATAGGGGGGAAAAAAACTTTGACATGCTTTCCTACTATAGCAAAACTTGTGAAAGGTTATTACATTTAGTTAGAACAATCTTATACTGTATTTAGCAGCTCATTACTCCAAATTATACCAAAGTAATAAATTACACCAAAATATTTTTTTTGATTATGGCTTGTTTCAGTATGCCATTTTTCTACTTCATTTTAAAACCTCAGTAATTTTAATTTAATTTACTTATGAACGTATTATTTTTAATATTTAAATTGTCATGGGCCTAAACGATGCGATTTTTATTTTATTTGATCAAATGCTGATTGATTGTTACAATAGAAACAGAACCATCCAGAATACTGCAGACTCCTGCAAAGACGTGGAAAATCATCGCTTGAGGGGGAAAAAAAAAAGTAAAGCCATCTTTACACGCAAAATGTCCCACTTGAGGGCATTTGTCTGCATTCTAGATTCGCAGAATGTGATAAATAGTACGCCAAAGTGCAGAACCGAGAACAAACAGGAGTTGCTTTCAACAGCGAAGCAAAGCGCCTCCTCAGCTCTGGGGAGACGGCAGACGCATCCTCACATCTGTCACTTCCTGCCCACACGTCATCAGCTTTCAGACGGACGTGTTGCTGCCACAGCGAAATTTTAAATTAACCTCTCATTTCTCTAATGAAACTATGAAAAAAGGTGTTTTCTCGATAAACCCACTGAAACGTGAGCATGTGCCGCTGTGGATCTGCCGTGCTTCTGTGATGAAGATCATTTGAAAGACCTTCCGTTTTTTCCATATTCCTTGTTGCTCTGGTGTGACGTTGTCAAGATTTCTACCATCTGCTGTTCAACCTTGTCGACATCCTGATCTTGATAGGATTAATAACAAGCCGGAGGATATGACATCGTGTAGAGAACGTCATTTAGAGTGAGTCATTCATCAGGTATAGTCAGTTACAAAGCTTGCTTACTTATAAGATTTTCTTTGTATTATGATCTGACAAAATAATATAAAATGATCCCGTTTTTGCTCAAGGATAGCTCATGTCGCTTATCTTTTCTTCTTACACTACAAAAAAAGATTACAGAAAAAAAGAACCCTAATTTCTAGAGCACTGATTAGTCATGAACCTTTAAACGTGCGATGTAGAACCTTTCAAGCATTTCCAAGTAGCACCTCTTTAGGATATTAAAGAACGCTATCCAAAGAACGCTTGAGTAACCCAACATGAAATAAGAACCCTTAAAGAACCTTTTACCACAGTCTTATAAATAAAACGGGATGAATCAAGAACCATTAAGCGTACTTCAGTCCATTCGGGAACGCTACTGTTTTAAAGAGTAGACTATAAGGTAAAATAGTAATAATTTTTTTAATAATATGCATGATCATTGGTTCTAGTTCTGTAAATGGGTTCTCTGTGAAAGAGCTACAAATCGAGAACCTAGAACCATAAACCTAGAACCATTAAGAGTTTTCCATCTGGGATTTTTCTGCACCAGAATGGGTGAGACCCATAGTAGATAACCTTTAAATGTTAAATAATAAGTCATAATATTCATGTGAATTCTCTATTTTAATGAAAGCATGCCCCAAGGCTACTTTGGATGGTTACTGCTTCTAGTTTTGTAAAGGGGTTTATATATGAAAGCTTTTCTGAAAGGAATGAACCTACATAGAAATTTTAGGGTTCAA